>JAJJWW010017261.1:0-58729 GCA_023531295.1 Papaver armeniacum | reverse complement strand
TGTAATGAATAAATTAAAGACTTTTCCTTTTCTTCGAACGGTATAGATACTTCGAAATATCCTCTTTGCTTCCAGCATCCTCCATCTTCTGTATCATCCACTTCTTAATTTCTTTGCCTTTTCCTGAGCTTAACATATCTGCCATTAGAAGTTGTATCTGTTTCAAATTCAGAGAACCCATATTAACAAACAACATAGATTTATCAGTACAAAGTAAACCTAAACATGAATTTAAGTGGAATTATCCAAATCTTATGTTTAATTCTTTAAGATGGTAAATATGAACAACTTCAGAAGAAAAACAATTATACATGACAGCAATTTGTAACAGTTTAATAAGAACATCTTCAGAAAAATGTACCCAGAGAGAGAAACCATCTGGCTGTAGAGAAATAGCTTGACGTCACCAAAGGAAACTTTGAGAAACAGAGAACAATTGCAATGGAAGAGGAAGGAAGGGGTTATCAGTCATGGATTGCCTTCAAAGCTCAGTTAGGTTTGCAAACACTGTCATCACACATCCTGAACTCATCATCAAGTGATGTGAAGGATCTTAAATGTAACCAAAGAGCTAGATATGAAGGTGCATTTTTCCAGACTCAGACCAGGACATAAAATCGAAAATCAACACAGTCTGTGTTCCAGCTGGTGGTAATAGCACTCCGGGTAATCTTTTGGGGAATCATTGGGGTATGTGGTCTCTAAGAAGCAGCAAGGGTCAATATTCGAACTCAGTCGCAGAAAGCATTTACTCGTATTATTTTGGTATCAAATCAACAGAGCTTGAGGTAAAGAATAGAGAGGTATGGTTATGTAGAGGTTTCCAAACCACCGAGAATGGCTTAGCAGCTATAGAGAAAATAAATCAGATGGAATAGATTTTTGCATGTAAACCCAAACTGTAACCAAACAGCCATTTCTTGTTGGAGAAATGATATTCAGACACCATCAAAATGGGTGGATGATGGGGTTTGTTTGGGATAGCCAACTAAAGAAGAATTCAATTCTGCCTAACGAAGCCATAAATAGACAGGAAATTGGTTAAAACCAAGAGGTTGCTAGCTAAGCACTGAAGTCATTCAAATTAAAATTTCATCAAAATGAGGACGTTGGTGAGAGACAACACTCATCACTGCAACATTGCTACAGTAAAATAGCTCATAACAGAGATGGATGAGAGATGGGGCGGACAGACGACAGGATTTCAAAATTTAAATCTAACCTTGAGTATTCCCTGCATTGCTCTGGTTTGATCAAGTAGAACTCTGCAGATATCTTCTTGGTGCTTCATTCTTTGAGGTTCGAATATTGAATTAAGCTTCTGTTATGAAGAGGAAAATAATTAGATTTAACAAGATTAAGCACATCACAACCTTATAGCTTAAGAATTGGGGATAGATGATTTTATTAACTTTGATGATTTCCAAATCTGCAAGTAAATCATCCTTAGATCGATATGCAAGATTATTTAGATTGAGTTGTACATCATCAACAAATAATTGTAGGACTTGGTCTTTTCTTCTGGTGGGAAGTTTCCCATCTATCCACAACACCCATCATAATATCCCTGAAAAAAGCATATATTATATGCATATGTAAGCAGCAAACAAACGAATGATAACAATCCTAACTAGCCAAATTTATGAACGACGAAAAAATAAGTACGTGTCCCAAAAGGAAGCTCAAATGCTTTTTATAAATGAATTTTATCACTTCCTCAAACCAAAAACTAACATTAAAACCAAGAAACTATTCCTTTCCAACAAATTATAAATTATAAAACTTCATTTGCACTTGCACAATTCACCTAAAAAGCACACCAGTTAGTCCCAATTCAAATTATAAAATATTCTACTTGAACGAGGTAGAGATGGCAAAAAATAAAATCACTCAGACTTAAGGCTAGTAAAAAAAAAAAAAAAAATTTATGAATTATTACTGGCAGAACTGCTATAAAAAAAATCAAGAGGGAGAAGGCAAAAGAAAAAAAAATCAGACCTGGACTTTCTATGGGGCAAACATCACTTAGTTTTCAAATCGGGTTTTGAAATTTGAAAAGCCAGCAGAAAGTGCTCATTCAAGGGTGGGCAATTGTTCACCCATGTCCAGAGTTGGCTCCGCTCAAGTATGTACACTAATTTGCAATATTAAATTCATCAACTTAATTTCTATAACTTTGACGTAAAAAGCCTAGAAATGGTGCTGGTTGGGATATAGGAAGGTGTTTGTTGACCAATGGAATGCATTGAAATAAAGAATTCAAGCTCTAATTCTAATTCTAAATTCTTTTAAGAAGTCATCCCATGAATATAGAGTATGTAATAGTATTGTTAAGCTCAATTGATCATGGATAATTGGATAGTCGTCTTCTTCACCCGATCGACTATAAAAAACTTTCTTTTCAATTCGAATTTCTTCAAATTGATCATGTTTCATGGTATAAATCAGTAAATCCTGAACTTCTAATTGTCGTTTCATGGCATACCTTCTCTGATAATCCTAATTTGATGGATTTCACAAAAAATTGGAAACTTAGATTTATTTCATTCAAAATTCATATAATTCGATCAGTATGAAGGATTTTTTGTTTGATAGCATAAACTGAATAGCAAATTGCTTTAATTAGCTCTACTTTGATCGAATAAGATTTGGTTGAAGAAAACTTGAAGATGGGAATGCATAATCAAATCCTATTTTTATTTTTGAAGCAGTAAAACCCTAATTGAAAAAACATGTATTCCAGACGAGAGGAAAGCAGAGACGCATACCTGTGAGCAGAGATGACAAGAACCATGATTTATGGCGCAGCAGCAATGAAAGAAAACTATACTCTGATTCACACAGTCGACCTTAGCAAAAACATAACTGAATAGACGGCCACAAACTTGCTATATACTAGATTACTGCTGCAGCAGTTGGGGTCGCCCAAGAAGAACAGAAAAAATTGCTACAAATATTACTCATTATAAACTGTTTGACCACGGTTTCGAAAGAGGAACCTGATAAATTAGTAACGGCATCGTCACGGAATTTGTAACACCTGTGTTTGTTACAAAATAACCCATGGAGCTTTTCTTCTCCGCAACGCGTGATCCGTTTTTCTGGGGTTTTTTTTTGAAACTAAAAATTCTTCGATTTTGATCAATTTTATCCAAATTACTTTCAACCCATATAAAATAAAGTGATTATAAACTATAATGTGGTAGATTTCCGAAGAAAAACGACGTACTATTAAAAATCAAAATTTTAAGAAAACACTTCTTTTTCTCTGAAGTTTCAATCAAGAAATTATTTGATCAGGCTGATATTTTTCGATATTTCTTTCAATTTATGAGAGATATTACGATTAAGATCTCTTTACTGCAAAAAGTTTGAAGAAAAACGATCTAGAATTGATCAATTTTGGAAAATCAATTTTTTTTGGAACTCAATTTTGAGGACCATAAAATGTGACGGAAAAAATCCATATGATCTACCCTATAGAAGGTCTCCCTTTGGTCGACCAATGAAATTGGGTTGCGCTATTCTCGTGTAGCCCAAATTCACTATGTGACAAAATAGGATATTGCCCTAATCATGGAATGGTAAACCCTAGCCGGGCCGCACATCTATGAACCATAGGTCCTACAACACTCCCCCTTCTACGGTCCAATAGAACTCCATATGTAGTGTTTCACATATAGTGCTTCGAATGTAGTTCTTTAAGTATCGTTCTTTCCTTGATGACTTGTGATGAAATCAAGTGTCGTTCATTAAAATTTTGACAAAGAAAATCCCAGTGGGATAAAACCCTGGTACAACTCTTCACATGCAGTTCATCATATGTAATACGATCTTCAAATATCGCCGAGTCTAAGTTAATTTCATCGTTAAAACTTCGTCAGGATAACCCAGAGGGACAAAACCTGAACTAGAGAAAAAGAGTATATGTTGCCTCATTAAAACCTTAACAAGTAAAACCCAGTGGGATAAAACCTTGACGGAGGGAAAAGAGTACTACGTGATAGATACAAGTAAAGGTGACCCATTTCAGATGATCACTTTGCTCCGTTGAAGTTGACTAGTTACTTTACAACCCGTAAGGAAGAAAAACCTTGTGGGAAAGACAATAGTCTTAGCTGGGAAATTATATTCTCGTTGTTTGTTGTTGTCTCATTAAAAACATTTTCGAGTAACAAAACCATGTGGGAAAAGCAACCCCGGTGAAGGAATATATTTCAATACACCATTAGATGCTCCCCCTGATGTCAGACAATTAGGATTAATCTAATGCAGTCAAAAGGAGTTTATCACACTTTACTTTGGTGACTTGAATGTTTATAAGACCATGTTATTGATTCTGAAAGCTACGTTGCTTAACAGACTATCGCGTTTCATTTCTTTGATTCATATATTTTCAGCAATATCAGCACGATCTTTATGTCATCAACATTCAACATACTTGATGTTTTTAGTGTTATCTCGCTAAAAACCTTGCCGAGTAACAAAAAACCCTTTGGGAAAAACTATTCTCGATCGAAGGGAAAAAGAGTACAACACAGCTTCAATTTCGAAGTAAAATATGTCGACATCATATTCTTGGATCCTCCCCCTAATGTCGGCATCTCCCCCTGATTACTTTCAGAGTTGTTCCAGACAGTCCTTTTAGTAATGTACTTTTCGAAAATGAATATCGGTAATGACTTAGAAAATAATCTACCATATCTCCCCCTGATTACTTTCGTTGGTGAAGAGATTATTTTTCCTTGATAATCAATAACCTTTGGGTTGGAGTTCCTTTAGCATTCTTTTTTTTTGTATTTGCAGGGATAAAACATACTTATGTCAATGGTTACGTTTAATACATGATTACATTCGTTATACCATTCCAATGGCGCTGCGTTGGCGCTGAGCTATATCTAGCTAACAAGTTCCCTGAGGATGTAAAATTTCATCGAGTACATCATTATATTAAGTAAACTCGAAAAGATGAGGGTACCCAAATATACCACATTCTTAAACTTTTTCACTTATAAGTCCTCTTACCAAAGTGATTGTCTATGGACTAAGTCGAGACAATACAACGAATCGGTATTCACACTTGTATGATCGTCTATGGATACGAGATCGAGACAATACAACAATCAAAGTGTGATTACTTGATAATAGGTTCGGACTTAACCAAACTCTATAGGATCACTATCAAGTAATACATAGTTAATGTTTGTGTAATTTACTTTAAATTATAATAACAACAATTACAATTACGGAAAACAAAAGTAAATGACACAACAAGATTTTGTTAACGAGGAAACCGCAAATGCAGAAAAACCCTGGGACCTAGTCCAGAATTGAATACTCTCATAATTAAGCCGCTATACAAAATAAAACCAACTTCGTATAGTTGAGACCAAGCAACTAAACCTATAGTTCACCTAGTTTCTTCAGTATCCATGCACTTCCGACATTCAATAAGTGCACGCACTGGAACAATTTATTTGGTTCGTATTCCAAACAAGAAAAAGGAACAACAAATTTTTTCTGTAACAACTCTATTCAATCTCATTGATATGAGTTAGACAAGGGCTCTTCTGTTTAATCCAACAAACTCCTTATCATGTATTGATTTAGCAGTACCAATACAATTAAACATACATATATATATATATTTGCTTGGTACAAAGGAAACAAGGAGGAAAACAGACTTTCCACCTCCAACTATGCACCTTTACACCTAAAAGGCACTCCCAGCTCAAAGATCAGCACAACAAATACTGCTTACGTGCAGTAAGAATCCCTCAACCAACCCCCATGAACAAGTCCATAACAAACTATGCACCTTTACAGAAAAAGGGCATACCCTATAGTCCAAAGATTACCAACAATGCTAGTGTAAGAGCCCACGTACAACCCAGATACAAGCCCATCGAAGTCTAGAAACCCTAATGTGTTTACAACATCCAACGATCCATTAACTATCACAGTTTACCGGCAACTTCCCCTGCCGCCTTTCCCAGCTCCTTCCCCTGTCGTCGCACCACCTCCACTAACTTAATTTCACACATGACCATTTTACCCAAATACAAGACCACACTAATTAAACCTATATACGTTCAACATAATATGCATATACATTTTATCAACATTAAAGTAACTAGAAAGAAGAACAAAATAACTGGCCAGGAACCGGCTAATATTAACCTTGGAAACCTATTTAACCACTCAAACTCGGATTTAGTTTGGAAATAGAAATCACCAAGGTCATTTAACAAGTAGCGCAATTAACCATTTGCAAGTCGACATTGGATACCTAGTTTAAATCCTATGGTCTTATGGGAGCACCTCCTTTAAGAGCATCTCCAACAGTGGGTGTAAAATATCCTACGTGGAAGTTTAATTAAGACTTTTATTTAGGAGATTTTACACATATAGTAAATATATGACCCCTTGGTTAAAAAAAACTATCTCCAATAGTAAAGGGTTTAATTCTTAGAATATTTTATATGATAAAATCTTGAACGTTTATCTTAACTTTAACTGATTTCTAAAAAATAAAATAATTGAAAATATGGCGTGGAGGTGCAAGTGAAGGTGTAAATAAGACTTTCTTTAACACCTTCATATTTATCTTGCCATCCCTCCTAGTTTGTAGGATCCAACCATTGGAGATGGGTTTATGTTAATTGGGGGTCTAAAATCCTACTTGTATGAAAAACAAAAAATTTCACCCTCTATTGGAGATGCTCTAATGATCGGTGCTAAATTACATACACTAGCTAAATTACATACAATTGGGTCAATCGTGCTACATGACACGCTTGTTAACAGCTAAATAACAGTTGATCCCTATGCGGCAAGTACATCTGTAAAAAAAAAAAAGTAAATTTGGTTTTGCCCCCACGTCGAAAGAAGAAAAGAAATTAAGAGTCGTAAGGAGTTTTTTTTATTCCCTAACTGTGTCACAGATCTCTTTATTCCTATAATCTTTAGGATTTCTAACAGTATATATAGCAATCTTGAATATCCTAGAGTTTCATAAATCTCTGACTAATGTTTTTGTTTACGATCATATTTGTTCTTGGTTAATAAAATATCAGAAGATACGGTAAAGATTGTCACTACCCTTCTCCTTAAACCATTTAGTTTTTAGGTAAAAAAAGTTTACAGTTAATTGGATTTAATGGGAAGTTTAGACTAGTATACTGTTACATGGTGTAAATTTGGCTTTGCGGAAGCAAAAGTTTCATATCCATCTAGGTATTGATTCCATGGATGTGTATAATTTGCTAACCAGTAATGCGCCTGAGCCACCTTGGACTGTGCTGCAAATTTGGACAAGAATCATGGAGTTGAAAAAGAAGTTTGCTAGGTGGAGAGCCACTTTCTGCTACAAAGAAACCAATAGAGCAGTTGATTTCTTAGCTGGTCTCTATCTGGGCAGTGCTTGGACAGAAATTCGCCATGAGGAGTTGATAGACGCATTTATGTGTCTATATTAGTCTCAATTCTCTGTAATGTTAGTACTCGATTTTGCGCTTATTTTGGTATTTTATGTCTTTGTAGGTGTTTATGGAGAAATAAGCTTTTGCGGGAAAATTGGCTCGAAAAGTGGTATTTGCGCTCGTGGGAGAAAATTACTATTCGGACCCCTCATTTGGATAAGGGGCATCTCAATTACTAAGGGGTACTTTACTGATAAGGGGTACCCTAATTGCTATTTACACCTCACTACTATCTGCACCCCAGGAATATACTATTTGCACCCATTGGCTAAAGGGAGTCCAGCGCTGGATAAGGAGACACCTTTCTTCACCAATTCAAACTGAATTTTCGGCGGGAAATTTCAGTTCACCTGCGAGTTTCCTGTGTTGATCCCGGACAGAGTTTTACTCGTAAGAATTACGTTGGATTGGGCTTGTTACGGGCTTAGTACAACTAAACAGGGCTGGTAACTTATTTACAGCTGAAGAGAAATGTGATATCGTTACTTCCCGATTAAACAGAGGTGGAGAATATTTCAAATGGCAGGACGATTTTCTTCGGATCGATTTAGGGTGAGACTTTCCTAAATACTTGTCCAGGATGGATTGATATTGACATAATTCTAGCAAACAGGCAAGGTAATTTAGTTGGAATCGACAATAAAGGGATATTTCATCCGTTTGAAGAAAACAGGGAGTAAAGAAAGTTTCCGGATTTCTTATGATTATTTTTGGCAGTTACGTGCAGTGGATGAATTTGTATCTTCCATGTTTGGGAGGTTTATACCAACCCAAATACTCGTTAACAGAAGGGCAGGGAGTTATTATCGTACCTTGGTAGCGAAGAAAAATAAACCAAAGATATCGAGTTATATCGGGACCCTGAGTTGTATATAAGAGGGCTAGGAAGTTCCAGGGCAAAGAGTCAGAATTTTGGGGTAGCTTCAGAGCTAAGAACAAGGATGCAGAGAAGAATTGCAGCAGCAGCAGAGAAGAAGAAGGAAGAGTTGCAGACGACAGAAAAGAAGTGTCGTTCTCAAGAACACGAAGAACAGACTAACAGAGGCAGTCTTATTTAAACAACACAAAAGAAGTATCGTTGTTCAACACTAATAGATCACACGTCTTAAGCTTGTCATCTTTTCTCTGTAACAGTTCAACACCCGTTGTAAGAGCTGTTTGTAACGCCGCTCCAGCCGCTGCGGTTATCTGCTCTTTTTATTAGTTTTCTCTTGTTTTTCACCTATTTGAGCTATGAACAATTATTTTGAGCACGTGAATAATATGAGGAGCTAAAGCCCAACACTGGGATGACGGAGGAAGCCATATTTCATGCGTGTGGTAATTATATTTAATTCTTTCATGACTTTTTGCATGGATTGTTAATTGTTTTATGGTTTTTATTGAATGGTTGTGATTTCAATTGATGGGTTATACTTAGGTTAAGTCTTTTGATATCCCATGCTTTAGATATACAAATCGTTGCTTTTCAAAAATCTACCTTGGCAAAACATAGAGTCAATATTTTATTATTATTTGAGCTATAATTGTCTAGAATAAATATATGAATCGCATGAATGAATTTTATGGTGGAATCCTGAGTCCTAGTACCTCTCGATATCGTGACAAACCTTGTATATATATTTTCTTTGTTTTTAGTATTTTCTTAAATCAAACCTTTACAAGCCCGAGTTGAACGAACTTTTACTACCACTTTCTACAACAACATAAAAATCACATCAATTTTTGGCGCCGCCGACGCGGACTTGTATTTAGATTTGTTTTAGGTTTTTTTTTTATTTTTTTTGTTTTTTTTTACGCCTTTGGTATTGTTTTGATTCTTTTCAGATTTGGAGCAAAGCTATAAGGAAAGAAAAAGTGCTATAAAAAGAAAGCATCTCCAAAGAAGGAAAGAAAAGAGGAGTCCAAGGAGTGAAGAAGAAGATTTTGTATATAATTATTTTGTTTTATTTTTAGAAAAACTGTAAATAGGGTTGTATTTTTGTAATTTTTCTTTTTATTTTTGGACACTTTTTTGGATTGGACATTATTTTTAAAACCCTAAGGAAGGGTTAAAAATTAAATAAAACTGTTTTGCGTGGAAGGACGACGATTCACGATCTCGTCTCGGCCCCTTGGGTTCGTACACTGACATCGGAGTTGGTGGCCTGAGTCGACTTCAACGGTTCATCGCCCATCTGGTACGGGAGGTGGGACTCTATCCACCCACGAATCCCCTGTCAGTGGGTTTTATTTTGTGTGACAACTCACACCCCTGCAATAGAATGTCGAACTGGTATTACAATAGCCAATACAACGAATATCCGACTGAGTTTCAAAATGGACATTACTACTTTGACCATAGTGTGAATAGTGGTTGGGAACATCAGCCTTTTCAAGGTTATGGCTCATACCATGATGAGCCCAATTACTATCCACACACGCACGGGTCATACGAGCAAAATTCCTCTCTACTAGAGTCTGCACGTAAGTTAGCTGAGTCAGCACAAAAGTTACTTGAGTCGACACGTAGTTCAGCTGAGATGAATAACTTAGTTGTGGACGAAAGCAATGCAACGTGTGAACATTCTTTCCTAGATAAAATCAGGAAGTCATGTGAGTCAGCTCAGAAAATGTTGTTAGAGGCCCAGGAAAGAACTGCTCAAGATAGTCTTAATTTCCAATATAGTGTTTCCAATAGTACCCTTGAAAATTAGGATAGTTATTTGCATAATCAATATGACGAGGTTAGAATTGGTAACACTACATTTTTAGACGAGGTTCGACCATTTTCATGTTATTACAATGATGATTATGATGAGGATAGTGTTGATGAAGAATCTGAAATATTTAGGCATAGTGAACAGGAATTTGTTACTCCAACTGAGCTTTATAATCAAGATAATGTTATTTCTAGTTCAAATCCAAATAATTTTAATAATTATTCACCTATTCAAAAGGACGAGAATTTGACTAGAGATACCCACGTTTTAGACGATGTAGTACTTCCTTTTTACGAAGCCGATAATAGTTTTGAGGAACGAGTTTATTCTGAGAATATTGTTTTAGAGTCTAAAGATTTAGAAACATTAGTCTTAGACAAAGAAGATGAACTCGTAGAGCTTTCAAATATGATAAGTGAGGATGCACCTTCCGATTATAACTTCGAAGAATCAATTGACCATTTTCAGGATTCCGATGATCTAGAAATTAGGGAAATTGTTGATAGTCTATCTACAGACACCCAAAACTCTAAGTTTGGGGGTGATTATCATTCTCCCCGTGCTTTAACTTTAGCTCTTGTAGAGACACACTTGGGAATTGATATATGTGCCTCAACCATTGTGCCAGATTGCCTTCATACTAGTTCTACAGAACCTAATAATGTCCAGGAAGAAGTTCAGTTGTTAGAAACCCATCCTCTGGTTGATGTGGTTTTCCCAGGCTATGATACCCAAATTGATTTTGTCTTCCCACCAAATATTTTTCAACCAATTGTGGGAACGTATAAGTTTCAGATGTGTCAATTATTAAGTTTTGAGACTGATCCTAAGTACTTTAGGAAATTAGTATCGACATATTTTCTTATGATTGGCCGCCAGTTTCATCATGGTCAATTGTGTGAGTCACTGATTGACTTTAAGGATCCACAATTATTTAGGTTATTATTATGTACTTCTAAGTTCTTATTTGAGTTTTTACAGACTTTACAACCTGAATCGGATCTTAGCTACGAGGAAATGCAAACCATGAAAATATTTTATTTGGACCCAGTTATAGAACCTGAACCTGAACCACAACTAGATGTAGTTGTCTTAAACAGGAAACTAGACAAGGGTGTGCTTTATTGTTAATTTTCTTGGCAGGTTGGAGATTCCTTTTACTTGTGATAGCTCTATTTGGTTTTGATGACCCACAGATATTTCGGCTATTACTTTATGATTTTATAAGGTGACTAATCCTTTCTTAGTCTTGCTCAAGACTTTAAACTTAGCACTTCTTGGGAGGTAACCCAATATTCATGCGACACGGTAATATCTTTCCTTATCTCTTTTGCTTCAAATGGTAACAGTTTCTCCTTGTTCATGCTTTTAATTTTATCTTTAGAACATTGAGGACAATGTTAGATTTAAGTTTGGGGGTATGGGAGAAACTTTTAGTTGCATTATTAAACTCCAGAGCCTAGAAATTTATGCTTATTAAGGATGGCACTAACCAATCTAAATGGATGGAAGCATTTTGGTAGTAGGAGTTGAGGAACCAATCTGATTAGATGGAAACATCTAAAGAGTCTATTCATAAAAGCACAGAGCTCATGTGTTAGAATTAAAGAAAAAAACATGGTAGTTTCACCATATCTCGTTGAATCCTTTTCACTTCTATTTTTATTTTGTTTTCTTTAAAATATGTTTCTCTAAGTGATTAGGTGGGGCTCACGATTCAAGTTGTTACTACTGCTAGGGTGAAATAGAGTGATTGAGATACCAAAAAAAAAAAGTTGAAAAAAATAAAATAAAATAAAAAGTTGAAAAATAAAATAAAATTGAGACCAGACCATCAGACCAACCGGAATAAATTCAATAAAGTCGACCACTGGAACCCTTGTATATGTCAGTTGTGTTGACCTAGAGTTAGGATTGTCGACCACAGGTACCCTTGTATATGCCAGTGTGTTGATATTAGTCTATACCAATATCTCAGTCCGTTAGGATAGGTTTATTTTGGCAGTGGCCTTCAGACAGATATGATAAACACCATTCACCTTAGTCAACATCAAACCATCTATGTTTTTATATATCCATCTCTTAATCTATCCATGTGATTGGTTGACTCCGGTTATGATGTCCATAAACTATCTGAGTAGAGCTTTGTGACTTATATATGAATTTTTAGTATGCTTGAGTGCAAACTCGTGTACAGCAATTGGAATTTCGCATCAGGGTACTTCCTCTTGTAGTCAATAAGTATGCCAACCAAGGAGATTCTTTAGTGCCTTCCAAGGTTCTATGTAGATAGCTAGGGTCTGCAGTGTAAAGGTTTTGTGGGTATATCTCTTGTAAACCCTCCCGAGACTATAACTCGGCCACTAGGGCCACCTAGGGGTTTAAAGGCTTATTGCATACGCTAAATGCAATCGACGATGCCTGCGACAATGATTTAGGATTTTATTTTATAGATTTGATTTGCTTGAGGACTAGCAAATAATAAGTTTGGGGGTATTTGATAGACGCATTTATGTGTCTATATTAGTCTCAATTCTCTGTAATGTTAGTACTCGATTTTGCGCTTATTTTGGTATTTTATGTCTTTGTAGGTGTTTATGGAGAAATAAGCTTTTGCGGTAAAATTGGCTCGAAAAGTGGTATTTGCGCTCGTGGGAGAAAATTACTATTCGGACCCCTCATTTGGATAAGGGGCATCTCAATTACTAAGGGGTACTTCACTGATAAGGGGTACCCTAATTGCTATTTACACCTCACTACTATCTGCACCCCAGGAATATACTATTTGCACCCATTGGCTAAAGGGAGTCCAGCGCTGGATAAGGAGACACCTTTCTTCACCAATTCAAACTGAATTTTCGACGGAAATTTCGGTTCACCTGCGAGTTTCTGTGTTGATCCCGACATTTTACTCGGAAGAATTATGTTGGATTGGGCTTGTTATGGGCTTAGTACAACTAACAGGGCTGGTAACTTATTTACAGCTGAAGAGAAATGTGATATCGTTACTTCCCGATTAAACAGAGGTGGAGAATATTTCAGCCGGCGACGATTTTCTGGATCGATTTAGGGTGAGACTTTCCCGGAAATACTTGTCCAGATGGATTTATATTGACATAATTCTAGCAAACAGGCAAGGTAATTTAGTTGGAATTGACAATAAAGGGATATTTCATCCGTTTGAAGAAAACAGGGAGTAAAGAAAGTTTCCGGATTTCTTATGATTATTTTTGGCAGTTACGTGCAGTGGATGAATTCGTATCTTCCATGTTTGGGAGGTTTATACCAACCCAAATACGCGTTAACAGAAGGGCAGGGAGTTATTATCGTACCTTGGTAGCGAAGAAAAATAAACCAAAGATATCGAGTTATATCGGGACCATGAGTTGTATATAAGTGGGCTAGGAAGTTCCAGGGAAAAGAGTCGGGAGTTTGGGGTAGCTTCAGAGCTAAGAACAAGGCTTCAGAGAAGAATTGCAGCAGCAGCAGCAGAGAAGAAGAAGGAAGAGTTGCAGACGATAGAAAAGAAGTGTCGTTCTCAAGAACACGAAGAACAGACTAATAGAGGCAATCTTATTTAAACAGCACAAAATAAGTATCGATGTTCAACACTAATAGATCACACGTCTTAAGCTTGTCATCTTTTCTCTATAACAGTTCAACACCCGTTGTAAGAGCTGTTTGTAACGCCGCTCCAGCGTTGCAAACTGTCTGCTTTATTAGTTTTCTCTTGTTTTTCACCTATTTGAGCTATGAACAATTATTTTGAGCACGTGAATAATATGAGGAGCTAAACCCCAACACTGGGATGACGGAGGAAGCCATATTTCATGCGTGTGGTAATTATATTTAATTCTTTCATGACTTTTTGCATGGATTGTTAATTGTTTTATGGTTTTTATTGAATGGTTGTGATTTCAATTGATGGGTTATACTTAGGTTAAGTCTTTTGATATCCCATGCTTTAGATATACAGTCGTTGCTTTTCAAAAATCTACCTTGGCAAAACATAGAGTCAATATTTTATTATTATTTGAGCTATAATTGTCTAGAATAAATATATGAATCGCATGAATGAATTTTATGGTGGAATCCTGAGTCCTAGTACCTCTCGATATCGTGACAAACCTTGTATATATATTTTCTTTGTTTTTAGTATTTTCTTAAATCAAACCTTTACAAGCCCGAGTTGAACGAACTTTTACTACCACTTTCTACAACAACATAAAAATCACATCATGAGTTCACTACATATTTCAGAGAAATCCTGGTTGCGGATAAGGCACAACAGGTTTATTAGAGAAGGAAGAAGAGGAAGAACTAGTTGTTTGTCTCTGTCAATTGTTCTTTCCTTCTTAGGTTTTGTTTTGTTTTTTTTTTTTGCTTTTGTTGTTTTGGGCTTCTTTTTTGTTTTGTTAGCTTTCTTTTTCTTTTTGGGCTTTTAGCCCACGGAATGTGTCAAAACAAAAAAAAGTATACTGTTACATGATTATAAGAAGACATGGATATAATTAATTTGATTATTGAGTTATTGAGAAACCAGTTTGAAAAGTGAATGGAAAAGGTGAAAATAGATTTAGATTTTTGTAAGATCAGAAACGATGAATCTGATTAATCTAAAACGAAACTATTCTTATCAGATTTCATGATCTTAATAGATATATGTTGCAATATGGGATTCAATATCAATTTAACTGTTTTGATCCTATTTTATTTCGAATTGAATGGTTTTCAAATGATGATCGAAGAAATACAAAGGAGAGATGATGAAAATGGTATAAACGATAATTACGTGTATTGTTGGGATGATGTGGACTAGAAAAAGAAGACACATCTTCATGCCACATAATTCCAGCTGTTGTTCCGATGTTAACCTGTTGTTCATATGGCATTCTCGCACTTGGGGACACATGTTAAAAGTTTAGGAGAGGCATGAATTCAAATAAACCCTCGAAAGTGAAAACACCAGATTTTGTTTCTGCTTAAAAAAAAAAAAGATTTCGCTTCCCAGAAAAAAAAAACACAGCGGAAAAGAAAATCATTGTAGCCCTCACTTGCAAGAGGAAAAAAAGAAATAAATCACACTCATTGGATTACTTGAGAAAGCCAACCCCTCCCCAATTACTAAATCAACTCCGTAAAACCAAAGTAACCAAAAATGAGAAAACAGGCTACTGAAACATCAAAGATCTATGAGGATGTCTTCAAAAAGACATAAAAACCTCCAGATAACTAGGATAATTCCTGAAACTGGGATACCATGCAATCATAGATGAATTTCGACAATTCCTGAAATCCAGCGGTTGCATTAACAATCAGAAACCCAAGCCTGGACACACCAAGTTATGAAATAAATAATCCTCTCTCCCAGTTTCATCTGCTTCTCACTCCAAGTTATGAAATAAACAAACTAGGTGCAATCAAAGTTCAACCACCGTTAGTCAATCAAATCAATCGAAAATAAAAGATAAACTGCAATTATCTAGTTTCCCACCAACGGTACTAATAGGGCTTCTCAATCCCTAAGAAGACTTTAAACTGAGCGGCCGTAAGAGATTTAACCTAATTAGGTTACTCTCCTCTCCGAATAAGCGGCTTCACCAGTAACAACACAACTGAGATAATTCTTGTTGTACGAAGGATTAGTTTGCTTGAAATGCAAACTTTCATATTTATAGACCAAGGAAGTTTGGATACCAAGGAATTTCCAAAACCGAAAATATTCTCGAGATATGCAATATATTCCAGATTCGGTTTCCATAATTACTGGAAATGCTTTGTCCAAATAATGATCGAAAATCTCCAACTAGTAAATGCACATTACTAATTTTCAATTTCCTAAAATAAATTAAAATCCTTGAATAAAGATTCACAATTTATTTTATTCGATCCGGGATTTTCTTCCTTTAGCTATTAAGGAATAACTTTGAACAATTAAAGATTAGCGTTACTGCACATGTTCAAAGTATGTCGACATCCTTACTTTGTAAGTCCTCTTTCATACTTATAACCTTTAAACCGATTTGCCACACTTCCAAACAAGTTTATAATTGGTTCATATGACTTTCAAGAACTATGTGATTGATCAAGAACACTCAATCACAAATCATGGGTTTCAGGGTTCTACCAAAACAAGTTTCAGTTCTACCTCCATGTGAGTAATGTGCATAGTCACACTAGCTTTCCAAAAATTCGGTTGTCTAGGTACTAGGATCGGTTCCACACATATATATGGTACCTAACTTTTACTTGTTGTACATGTCCATAGGATCGGTTCCCCTTTTCCTAAAACGTGTTGCACATGTCCATTGGATCAGTTCCCCTTTCTGCTAAAAACTTGTTGCACCTCATACAAGGATCGATTCCCCTTTGTGATGTGTTGCACCTCTTACTAGGATCTGTTCCCCTTTACCCAGAGTCGGTCATACACAAAATCACAAAATCGATCATACCATCTCAGGTGATTACTTAAGATCAGTTTCACTAATAAAAGTCATACCAATACAAAATTCAGGCCTTTGTGAATAGTTTTACTGTAATGACCCGTCCCTCCACCGACACTGTCCCAAATTAGCCACTGCGGTTATCCGGTAGTGTGGGGTTTTCAACGGGCATCGCTACGGTAATCCAACAGAAACTTCCCGGATGGTCACCCATCCCTGGATTGATCCCACCCGAGCACGCTTAACTGCAGAGTTTTCTGCCAACTCTGGAGCCAATTGTGCTGAAAAGGCATTGGCATAATGTTGACGCTCCTTGCCTCTTGTGAGACCAGTATCTAGCTCAACGCCCTAGCATACTCCCCCACCCGAGCACAAGCGAACGACCCCTAGTTGTATCCCAACTAACACCGATATTGTTCCCACTTACCCACTGCAGTTATCCAGCAGTGTGGGATTTTTAACGGCACTACTGCGGATATCAAGCAGCAGCTTCCCGAGAGGTCACTCATCATGTGACTACTCCCGACCGAGCACGCTTAACTGAGAAGTTTTTCCCACAACTCAATCAAGTGTACTCATCAGGGCTCGGTATAATGTAGACGTTTCTTGTCTCTTGTGAGAGCAGTATTGGTAGGCTGGGAAAAGTGGTTTGCCTACAACTTATACTGCAAGTGCACAGTGCCTATTGGAGGCATGGCAAGTACAGGTCGATCCTCAGGGAGATGGAGTGTGTAAGGTTGATCTCATGCTTTACTAAACTGATTTCTAACAAAGAGTGACACAATTATGGGGTTGTTTTGGTGTCGAAACGACAGTGAGCTGTTGTGACTGTAATCTAAGGTAGCAAGTAGATTGTAAACAATTTGGGGAACACTAGGGCAGTGAATCCACCCTCTAATCTCATGCTAAGGCAATGTAGTTTAGGTTATGTTCTTGTGCCTTCCCTTGAAGGTCTCTAATGGATGTTTATTCACTAATTGTCACTAACTCACCCCTAGTATGAGTTGTCTTCTTACAGTACAACTCATCACAGGCTCAAAAGCTCTTTAGTTAACTACTAATCCTAACACATTATAGCTCAGCAAAAACAGAACCAAAGACTAATTACTTGACATGAAATTAGGGGTTTCAACAACACCCTAGCTAATTAAATTAGAACATCAAAAGAAGCAATTAAACACAAATTAAACTAAGCTTGGTGCACTGGCTAGTCCAGGCATGCCTTTACATCATACTGTTTTTCCTATTTATACATGCCAAAACCCTAATTCACTTCAACTTGGAAAATAAATGGCGACCCACTCACCCAAAGCCTCTGAATTTGTTGTCTCCTCTGCTAATTCGCCTCTGCAATGATGTTTCCCTCTTGTTGACGAAACCCTAACCCTAACTCTTTCTATCTCTCACTTAGATTCTAGGGTGAAGAAGCTAGGAAAGAGATAGAGGGAGACTAGGAGGTGATGAAGGTGGTTGTACTGGCGCGGCTGTGGTGGCTGTGGTGTCGGGGGAGAAGAAGGTGGATCTGCAACTTTCATGGTTGGGAGAAGAGAGGTAAGGGTTTTCTCTGGTTTTGTCGGGGAGAAAGAAAAGAGAAAGGGGAAGGGAGTGTTTGGTCGATGGGTAAGGATATATGCGGCTTGGGTGTGAGGCAGGAGCAGCGAGAAATGATGTGTAGGGTGGAGCGACCATCGGATTCAGGGGAGACCGATGCGTGGGCCGATGCGACCGTCGGATGCAGATGGATCAAATCTGATGGCTCAGAATAGACGGGCTTGGATTCGGGTTGTGGGCCGGGTCTTGGATTGCTCAAGCCCATGTCTTGTAAATGGGTTGCTACTTGTTGGGTTGAAACTGATGCGCGCGCGGGCTTTGGCTTTCTGCTCCATAGACGCTCATCTCCAAATTTCTGCTCTTTTGGCTCCTCCATTTCTCCGAGATTTATTTACTACCTAAAAACACAAAATTAATTAGTACAAATATTTATTCTTGAAAACAGGGAAAATACAGAATTTGGGATAATATATGATTTCTGAGCACAAAAGATGAGTTAAATGCCAATAAAAAGGTGTAGAAATATGCAATATTTGGCACTCATCAAATACCCCCAAACCTGAATTTTACCTGTCCTCAAGTGAAACAGAAATTAGGAAATCCTTACTATACCACTGTCGCTGGTCTCTCGAATGCATTTAGCTTATGCACTAAGCCTTTAAACCCCTAGGTGTCCCTAGTGTTGTAGTCTCGTGAGGGTTTACCAGAGGTGTACCCACAAAACCTTCTCCAACTTCAGAGTGTAAAAGAGTCTCAAGCATCCAAGGAGCTATGAGGATATAGAGTTTTACGCATGCTAGTAACACGAAGTTAGAACTACCAAAGAACGCATTCTCATCCTTAAGAGTTGAGCGAGAAGTAACCATACCATATGAAAGAATTCGGATTCGATAGTGATCACAAGCCTCGACTTCTGCCTCACCAATAAGGTTTTATGATAATTGCACTCAAAAAGACCGCTTTTTTAGTCTCTCATGTGTGCAGGCAGGAATAAAGAGAGAAATCCTGCACACGTTGAAGGTGAGAAGGATAACCTTCCGAAATAATTTCTGGAGACTCCACAGAGTGTGGACAAAAGGAATCTTTTTCTGATGATCTCTAAGAAAGGAAATCAACCATTAGCAAGGATGGGAGTACTCACTTACCTTCTCACCCGATCGGAAATTAACATCACTCTCTCAGCATTCATAGAAACGTCTTCAATCTTCGGTCTTCGGTCTTCAACTGTTGATGATGAACTTCTGAATTTCACAAAACTTGACAATTTGTATCTTTTCTATTCAATTTCCTTGTTGCTTAATTTTTTTTTTTAGTACATGAAATTAAAATAACAATAAAACAATAAAACTCAATTTTTCACAACTTGTATTGTCTTGATTTCATAAACTTCACTAATTCTCATCTTATCTTCTTTTCCTTGAATTGTTGCATGTAAACCTTGGACTATTTCAAATATTCTGATGATGCTCCGCTTGCTGACGATGATGTGTTTCTATGGATCTGTTGATGTTGTTGAGAGGGAGAGAGTGATGCTAACTGCAAATCGAACTACAAGAAGGAGTTTTCATCTTTAAACGTCACCCTAATGATTGACAAAATTAGCACTCAAGAGATCAAAAATAGTGTTGAAAGTGGTGCGAAGTTGGGTAGCTCACCATTCCTACCCGGAATTGACGTACGGTGACACACACTCTAACATTTTTTTTAGAAAGTCACAAAAATGAAGGTCGGTGCCTCGCTTGATGTAAAAATGGGTAGTCTCCACTATGGGTGATCACAATTCTACTACCGAATATCTATACAGCACCTAATTCGCCCTCCGGTATGGTTAAATCTGACTTTAACGCTCTAATCAACTAAGAAACCCGATTGTGTTCTCCAGTACTTCCAAATTTTGTTATTTCGGTCAGACTCTCTATGTAAACATAGCTAGAAGCATGCTAGTGACTCTAAGATCTCTAAAAGTTGGAGGTTTTTATTTACAAAGAGTTTTGAAATTTTCGATTTTTTTTTTTTTTTTGGAATAAAAGAGTAAAAACTAAAAACTCTATATGCAAATGCACCCCCAAACCTAAATCAAACATTGTCCTCAATGTGTCAACAGATGATAGGAATTTAAATAGTCACATCCATGAGAACTATGTTGCATAGAGAAAAGGGAAGGGATTACCGGATGTCGGCGAAAGCAAGGTTAGAGCTTCATTAGTCAAGGCTAAAATCCAACATTCTCAGCTAAGATCATATTGGATTAGCACAATATATACAAAAGAAGACTCAACCGATTCAAGATAGAAAATTTAACAAAACCTACTGGATTATATACAAGAAAAATTCTCCATACACCAACAATCTAAAGAGTTGAGGATCAACCCAAAAGAACATATGCAGAGACATCAACAGCCTTACACAAATATAACATGAGAGTGCAAGTAAGATTGCATATGCGAATGATTTTCCCCCAAACCTAAACTTGTCAACAGATGTGTTTTTGAACACAAAATCTTGTAATTTTAAAGGCAGATCATGTACTAGGTCTAGTTCAAAATGGACACTTTTAGGAACGGGTAAAGATACACATTCCAACTGTGGCTCTTCAAAGGTGTTGTACTTGGCTGTAAAATAGTCCAAGAGGACTTGAGAAGCACACAGCTCTAGGCCTAGATTAGTAATTTCCAGCATAGTTGGTTTAGGTGTAAGACCATCTGATTGTGACATTAGCAGGATGTTGGGCATGTCTAGGTTGTTCACATGTGTGAGCTCAAGAGCAACAGTATTACTCACATCAATATCCCCCAAATCATCTACAAGTGTTGTAACATGCTCATGTTCATAAAACATTTCTACAAGCCTCAGTCCATAATCATCATCTACAACCTTAGTTTCATGCATAGGGAGATCACAAGAAACTTCACACCGTGACCTAGACCAAGAATTAGACACATTAATTACATGCATTGAATCATCTGTGTCAACAGACAATTCAGCTATCCCTAGGTCAGATGCAAGTTGTACAGCATGCTCACTTTCACAGAACAATTGTTCAAACCCCAATTCAGCATCACATGTATGTATGGATTGAATATTAGAAGAAGCATCATTCATAAGGATCACAGTAGAGAAGCTTAGTGTCTCTGAACCCAAAGGTTCCACCATATTTTCAGCATACACATGCTCTTCTAACATATCATACTCATCATCTGAGTAATATGCATACTCATCCCTATTAACAACATTGGTGTTTTCAGTCAACTCATTTTCCCCTAGGTGAGGTTCATATTCAATATTAGTGGATTGACTATGGGCATACTCCCTTTCTACATTTTGTAAATGACTGAGATTCATCCTTAAGAACATGTTAAGTTGTTCAATTGAAGGGGAGTTTTCAATAGTGGGTATCCTTGTTTCAGGTAGTCATAACATGGTTGTGCACAAGGTTCACCACAAAAGGGAAATTCAGACATGTTGCTATATGGATGATCATGCATTGCTTTCAATTCAAACCTAGCATTGTTTTTCTCTATGAGTTTGATATTCTCCATTATAGACTGCATACAATGGTTCATTGGAGGACACAATTGTTCAACCTCCCATGGCGATTGATGACACATGTGGGAATAATGATTAGGGTATGTGGAGTCAAGCTCGTGACCCTGAGAAGGTTCATAATATTCCCTAAAGTCATTGACATCATGGTCTGTGGGGGGTTCATATTGTGAATCATGCCCATAAGTAAGCTCTCTATTTGACCTATGTGATGATTCTTCATCCCTAATGTCATCCCAAAATCCTATCATGCCAGGCAGTCAATTTAACTCAAAAAGAAACACCCATAGCCTAGCACACACCAAGCATATATATATAGCACTCATTCAAGTACAGGTTATGTGGAGCACAAGTTATGCACATGATAGCTTATGCGCAGCAAAGCTTATGCACAACACAGTTGGCAGGTGCACAAGAAGAACAGACAATGTGTAGAGTGCACAGGGTGTAGATGGGCTATGCTCACTCAAGGCGAAGCATGTGCTTGGTTTGTGTGTGACATACAACAAGCTATTGCTAACACTATTTCTGTCAACCAACAACTCATTCAATACCGAAGCTGATTCACACAGATATGCAGACAACACAGTTGCAGAAGCTGATTCACACACAAATTGCAGAAGCTATTGCTAACACAGTTGATGTCAACAGGGTCAGTTGACCTCAATTTTCAGAGATCAGGCATACCGGTATGCAGATATTAGCAGGGTATATCATTCAAGGCATCCTAGAGTCATCACAGACATTTGCATGGTATTCAAAGCATCATAGAGTTAACAGTTTATTCAATGTGGATATGAAAAATCAGCAAGCTACTTAGATGCAAGGATATACGACAGATGCAGTTGATGAACAACAAGTGATAATGTCAGCACCTTACAATCAAGCTACAGAGTGTCAACAAGGTCAGTTGACCTCAGTCTTCAGAGATCATGCACAACTATGCAGAGGTTTTGGTGATCACAGGTAAGCTTCAAAGGTGACAAAGTCAACAGGGTTAGTTGACAGGGTCTGTCAACAGGTTTATGCACCAAAAATGTAAGGCAGCTGGGTCAACATGGACGGTTGATGTCAACTCACTCAGTTGACCTCAACAGTTTCAGTTGTTATCAACTATCTCAGTTGATGTCACACAAAGCACAGGGCAGATGAAGTTAACTTACTCAGTTGATGGCAACTGGGGCTTGCAGCTAACTTGGCTATCCAAGTTGCAGCTCAAGCTCACAGCTTCAGGGGCTGGAGTTAATCACAGGGCTTGTCGAGGCCAAGGATTCACAGTGAAAAATGCAACTAATTCAACCAACCTTTGGTGCACAGAACACACAAAAGTGTAGAATTCAGGTGTGAGCACTACTTAGCAAGGCAGCTGGTTTATCCGGCAATTATGGTTCAAAGATTCACAGGTCATGCTCAGGTTACACACAATCACAGGCTTCAGATTTACCACAGTCACTCAAGTGTCACAGTATAGTCAAAAATTCCAGAGATGGAGCAATATGCGGCAAAGTAACTGGTTCAACAGGCAATCAGTGAGGCAAGGCTCATGGGAATGGCAGCTAATTCACATATGCATACAGGTCAGCACAAGGAGATATCACATTCAGATATCATGGAATCATTCAGATGAAAACTATGAATTGCAGGGACTGATAAGGGTTACATGTAGCACTTGTTCAGCATGCAGACAGAGAGTATCACGCACAAATACTAAAGACAGCAGGGCAACTAGTTTGTCAGGCAGTCATGGCTCACAGGTTCAACAGGTCATTAATAAGTTTGGCTAACCTCAGATTTTACAGCAACATGCACACAGATACCAAGTCTCAGCAAGCATTCATGCAATTATCAGCAGTTCATGGATTGAGAAAAGCATACACATTGAGATGACAATCTCAGCAAATAGAGATTATTACTCAGATGTCACAGGACTATGCCAAAAGAGATATCCTAGTTCAGTAAGAGATATTCTGCAGTTATGACAACTATTCAGGGTAGAATTCGAGTTTGAGAGTACGATACCGCCAGTATAAAACTGGGTTTAGGCACTTCCACAGATTGTGTTCTGCTGCTCTATCCTTCCTTGTCTTGGCTTTCACAACAGCTTTGCAGGTACCTGTGAGCTCAAAGGAGGGTTTTAGTTCTCAGGAGTGGGAAGGTAGAGCAAAGACAGGGAGTACCAATATTGATCTTAAACAACTGAGAAGATTCCACAGCATGAAAGGGTGATATGAATGGTTATTTGGATTGATGATGAGTGCCAAATAGTGCATATTTATACACCTTTTTATTGGCATTTTACTCATTTTTTGCGTTTAGAAATCAGATATTATCCCAGATTCTGTGTTTTCTTTGTTTTCAAGAATAAATATTTGTATTAATTAATTTTGTGTTTTTAGGTACTAAATAAAGTCCGGAGAAATTGAGGAGCCAAAAGAGCGAAGAATTGGAGTCAAGCATCTCTGGAGCAGAAAGCCAAAGCCCGCGCGCACAACAGTTGCAACCCAACAAGTAGCAACGCATTTACAAGACATGGGCCCAAGCTATCCAAGACCCGCGACCCGGATCCGAGCCCGTTCAACCTAAGCCATTGAGATCTCACTCATCCACATCCTACGGTCGCTCCAGCTCTTACACATCATCTCTTGATACTCCGCTCAACACCATATCATTCCAAATCACCCTGAGCCGTTCAGATCGCCTCGCTTCATCCTACGGCCGCGTCATCCCTCACTTCGGAGTCATCGAGATCCTACGCTCGCTAGGCCAGTCCCATCATCTTTTGCTATCCCTGCCTCAAAACGAACCGCCTAACCCTATACCCACTCGAGCAAACCTATCTTCCTCTCCATTTTCTCTTTCTTCTCCTCTCCCATCTCCATCAGAGCAGAGCTCTGCTCTTCCGACACCACAGCCACCTTCGCCATCACCACCTCACCAACAACCCTCCCGACACGAAGAACACCACTCCTCTAAACAGCCGCACCACCTCTTTAGCTCTTATTTTCTCTCTCTTAGCTTCTGCAACCCTAGAAGCTAACTTAGAGAAGATAAGAACTAGGGTTAGGTCACAACAACCATGCATGGCGTCTCTGAGACGATGTGACAAGAAGAGGAAGCAGATTCAGAGTATGGGTTCGAGTTTTTATTCATTTAATTTCAATTTTTAATGAATTAGGGTTTGGGAATTTTGGGGGAACTGCATGTATAAATAGAATGATGGGTTTGTGTAGAAATCACGCCTGGATTAGCCAGTGCAGTCATTTAGTGTTATTTTGTTCTTTGTTGCTTTATCATGTTTTAATTCAAAGTGCTAGGGTTTGAGATGAAGCCCTAGTTTTCTGCTGTGTTAATCATGTTGATTGTATTTCTCTTGAATGATTAATTTGTTCTAGGATAGAATTCATCTTAGCAATTCAACACATTGCTCTCACAGTGTATGACAATACCATGTATACACTGTAGTTAGGTTACCTCTGTGATGATGATGCTGCAACTCATGCTTTAGAAACCAATGTTAATTCCTAGACTAGTTGTTCTTATTTAGACAGTTAGTACTCTGGATTGACACTTTAGTTGTGATTGATTCTTCTATTGGTGAAACACCTTAGGTAAGTGGTAGACTTGACACTCTCCCTTATCTGTTACAAGGACAAGAGTAATGTAATTAGCTAAAGACACAGTGTAAATTAGTGGCAGATTTAAAGACCCTAGTGCTCTTTAATTTGTATCTTTTACCTTAGTTTAGGTTCACCACTTCACTTCAGCCGTTTCGGCATAAAATATCTTTTGTTACACTCTGTCACTTGTTACTTGCTAGGAAACTCAGTTTAGCATAGCCATAGATCATTGAAAGCACCCCTCGTCTCTGTGGATCGACCCGTACTTTCCGCGTCTCCGATAGACGCCGTGCACTTGCGGTATCACTCGTAGGCTATAAAATACATACACTTTCGAGGCCTACCAAGTTTTTGGCGCCGCTGCCGGGGACTTGGCGTGTGCCCTGCTGATTATTGGTCTTACTTAACTGAATTCACTCATCTCTGTACATTCACTTACATTTTTGCTTATAACCTTGTTTTAGTTAGCTGTAATTTTATTGTCTTTCTTTCTTAGTTTTTATTTTATTAGTATTACATTACTTCTATCACCTGTGCATATCATCCCTCCTAGTGCATTCTTGCACCACTTAGCTTAACCTCTATATCTTTGCATCTTGGCATTTGTGCTTCTGTCAGTGCAGCTGTGCATTATAGAGAACTAAATCTCTTTTGTTGAGCCAACAGGTGCTACCTGTGTTGCTACTTGGCTGCTGCTGCTGCTGAACAACCAAAGAAAGGGAAGCCAAACCAGCCCATTGAAACCAACGAAAAGGCGCAGAACCTGAGGTACCTGCGAGCAGCTTGAGTAAGGCCAAGGAACCTGAGTTACAAAGTTCTGAGCACAACTCAGGTAAGTGACTCCATGCATGACCTGTGAACTAGGTTAAGCTAGCATACACCTTTGTGTGAGCCTCTGAGAATCCTTTATCAGCCCCTGAAGCTGCGAGTTTGAGCTTAAACTCCAGCCCCTGCGCATGAGCTTGTGCTAGCTACTCTGCTGCCTTAGCCTGAGCACCCCGAGCATGACCCTGTGACATCAGCTGAACATCTATTGCTTCGCATGACAGATTAGCCTCCATACTAGGTCACCACCTCTGATTGCTTGCCTGATAGACCAATTGCATTGCTAAATCTGTGCATCTGTGCATGACTGAAAGTTAGCTAAGTCACATACCCTGAAATTTCTGTGCATTTGTGCATCTTACTAGCCTTGGTACCTGCCATCAGCCGAGCATAACTCTTTATCAGCCCCTGTAGCTGTGTTTTTAAACTGTGGCAGCCCTTTGCATGTTTAACCTGCCAGCACTTGAGCATACCCTGCACACACCCTGAGCATGAGCCATTAGAGCTGCAACCTTGAGAGCCACATGCTCCCTTGCCAGCCCCTGAAGCTACAAGTTGAGCTACCATCTGTGAAGATTTGCCAACCCAGTTGACCCTATCTGTGCTCACATGGAAATTGGCCAATCTGTTGCACCTGTGAAGTTGTAAACCTGCATTGAGCTGATCTGGGCTTAGAATTGTGCTGTGCTGCACTTTGTTCACTGTGCATCTGCTGACCCAGTAAACCTTGCATACTCTAGGCATACCCCTGAGCATAGTCTGTTGGTACTCTTTGGCATGTTAGGATTGTGGTAAAGTGCTCAAACTGATCATCTACTTGCTTGTTGTACCTGCCCTGAATCTTTGCATACTTTTGACTAGTGAGACCTTGAATAGCATGATTGACTTGTTGAATCTGCTGAGCCATGATCACATGCTGAAATTTTGTGCTTCCCCTGTGCTGTGTAGCCACCAGCTGTGCTGAGCTGCTTGTGCTGTACCCCCCTGTGTGCTAGAAGCTGTTAGGTCATTTTGGTTGCCAAGCTGTGCTAAGATTTGCACTTAGGCCTGTGCAAATTGTTGTTTTTGTTTGTTGTGCTGTGTACACCCTAGGCTGTGCTGTGCACCATTTTTGCCTTGCTTTGCGCACAAGACCAGTGCATAAGTTGCACACATAGCCTGACCTGCACACAACCTGTGCAATGAGCAGAACCCAAACATGGGCTGTAAAATAAATCAGCCCACTTAAACCAAGCTGCTGGGCTGTGCACTTTCAACTAAAGCCAAACTGCTGGGCTGAGCTTTCTCACTGGGCTGCACAAGCAACCTGGGCTGTACACACAACTGAGCTGAGCCTTTTGAACCCAACTGTGAAACTGGGCTGAGCAAGTTTCACAAAATCTGAGCCCACAGTACTTCTGGGTTGAGCATTGGCACATAACCTGGGATACACATCTGGGCCAAACCATCTAGACTAAGCCCCATCTGTTGGGCTGTTTAGCATCAACTGGGCTGGACTTTCCCAACAAACCAAAAACCCAACAAAACCAAACCAATCCCAATAAACCAAATGAAACCCAATAAACCAAACTAAGTCCACTACAACTGGGCTTTGAGTTCAATTTGAGTTATTAAATCATGTCGGGATTTTGGTCTGCATCTGGGGATGGAAACAAATCCATTAGAGAGCTTGCTTACGGGCACGCTTCACCATATGAAACCCCATAGACCATAATGATTTTAGGGCATATTATGAGCCTTCTCAGGGCCCTGACCTTGAGTACTCATACCCTAACCATCATGAGTACATGTATCACCACCACAGTGGGGAGTTGAACAATTTTATACTCCCCAACTCCTAGTTTGCAATCAATAATGGAAACACTCATGGAGCAAAATGCTAGGCTTGAACTGAATGCAATACATGACCATCCATATAGCAACATGCATGATCATCCCTTCTCTAGTGAACCATGTGCACAACCATTTAATGATTATTCATATGAAACATGCATACCCACTATTGAAGACTCTCCCTCCATTAAACAATGTCACATGTTCTTAAAGATGAACCGATTCATTTAGAAAAAGAAGAATGGAAGGCGAGTTCATGATAGAATGATTATTGTCCCTAATAAAGAAAATCTCGAAAATAGTGTTTCTCTTCCTACTCATGCAACGAACACTGAATATGAACCTAATCTAGAGGTAAATGAGTATACTAGAAATGCTAATAGGGAAATGCATTTTTGTTATGATGATGATGATGATGAATATGATATGTTAGAAGAGCATGTGTATCCATAAAATATGATGGAATCTTTTTGGTTCGAGACGTTAGGCGTCTCTTTTCTGAACCCTATGAATGATACCTCTTCTAACATTCATATATGTGATATGGATTCTGAGCTTGGCTTTGTGAAATTCTTCAGTGAATGTGAGCATGCTTCACAACTTGTTTGTAACTTAGGACAGGATGAATCTTCTGTTGACACTAATGTTCTTTTGGATCATGATACTATTGTTGTGTCTGATTCCCTACCCATATCACAATATGTTGCCTGCTCTGATGATTATGACATGGTGATTGATGAATTGTTCTATGCTGGTGAACATGATTTACCCTCTTCTGACTTTAGGAAAGTGTGTGATGGTGCAAATGATTTTATAAATGAAAACAACTTAGATGTACCTAACCTCTCTCCTGAGTCACAAATCGAAACTCCTCCACCAAACCTAGGTGTAGTTTGTAACAAAATTGCAAAACCAACTTTTCTAAAAATGCCTAACTTAGGCCTAGAGCTTTGTGCTTCCCAAGTCCTCTTGGACTATTTTGCATCAAAGTATAACACTCTTAAGGAGCCACAGTTGGAATGTGTATGTCTGCCTGTAATTAGCAAAACTCATTTTGAGTTAGACCTTTTGCATGATGTACCTTTAAAATTGCAAGATTTTGTTCTCACAAACACACTGTTCACAAGTTTAGGTTTGGGGGAAACTCCTTCACATTTGCCGTCTTACTTGCACTCTCATATTATATTTGTGTAAGGCTGTTAATGTGTGTACATATTTTCTATTGGGTTGATCCTCAACTCTTTAGATTGTTAGTTTATGGTAAATTTTCATTGTATATATCCAGTAGGACTTGTTAAATTTTTCTTTTCTTGAATCGGTTGAGTCTTCTTGTGCGTATATTGTGCTAATCCGATATGATCACCACTGAGAATGTTGGATTTTGCCTTGATTAATGAAGCTCAACCTTGCTCCCGCCGACATCCGGTAATCTCTTCCCTTTTCTCTTATCAGCATAGTTCTCTTGGTATGTGACTGTTTAAATTTTTTCTATCTGTAGACACATTGAGGACAATGTTTGATTTAGGTTTGGGGGTGCATTTGCATTTAGAGTTTTTAGTCTTTTATTTTACCTGTTATTTTCAAAAAAAATAAAAAAAATAAAAAAATAAAAAAAAATAAAAAAATTCAAAACTCTTTTTGTAAAAACCTCCAACTTTTAGAGATTTTAGAGTCACTAGCATGCTTCTAGCTATGTTTACATAGAGAATTTGACCGAAATAACAGAACTTGGAAGTACCGGAGAACACAATCGGGTTTCTTAGTTGATTAGAGCGTTAAAGTTGGATTTAACCATACCGGAGGGCGAATTAGGTGATGTTTAGATATTCGGTAGTAGAATTGTGATCACCCATAGTGGAGACTACCCAATTTACATCAAGTGAGGCACCAACCTTCAATTTTTGCAACTTTCTAGAAAAGTCATTAGAGTGTGTGTCACCTTACGTAAATTCCGGGTAGGAATGGTGAGCTACCCAACTTCGCACCATTTTCAAAGACTACTTTTGATCTCTTGAGTGCTAGTTTTTGTCAATCATGAGGGTGACGTCTAAAGATGAAAACTCCTTCTAAATACCGATTTGTAGTTAGCATCACTCTCTCTCTCAATCAGCAAGACCCATAGAAACATATCATCGTCAGCAAGCGGAGCATCATCAGAATATGGAAAGAAAAATTGATATAGTCCAAAGTTTATGTGCAACAAAGAAAAGAAAATAGGATGAGAATTAATAAAATTTGTAAAATCAAGACAATACAAGTTATGGAAATTGTGTGATATAGTCCTTCACCCATGGAGTTAGTAGTTTCATTGTTTCTGTTATTTTTATTTCACTTATAATCCAAAAAAATCAAAAAAAAAAAAAAAAAAAATCAAAAAAAAAAAATCAAAAAAAAAAAAAAAATATATCAAAAAAATCAAAAATCAAAAAAATATTGTAGTTTATTTTTGCTACCACCATGGTAAAGAAGAGTTCAAAAAGAAAAATCCAAACAACAAGGAATTTGAGTAGAAAAGTTAAAAATTGTCAAGTTTTGTGAAGTTTAGAAGTTCGTCATCAACATTTGAAGACCGAAGACCGAAGATTGAAGACGTTTCTATGGTTTCTTATGAGAGAGTGATATTAATTGCCGATCGGGTGAGAAGTGAGTGAGTACTCCCACCCCTTACTAATGGTTGATTTCCTTTCTTAGAGATCATCGAAAAAGATTCTTTTTGTCCACACTTCGTGGAGTCTCCAGATTTTATTTCGGAAGGTTATCCTTCTTACCTACAACGTGTGCGGATTTCTATCTTTACTCCGCCTGCACACATGAGAGACTAAAAGCGATCTTTTTGAGTGCAATTATCATAAAACCTTAATGGTGAGGCGAAGTTGAGGCTTATGATCACAATCGAATCCGAATTCTTTCATATGGTATGGTTACTTCTCGCTCAAAGCACTTAAGGATGAGAATGCGTTCTTCGATAGTTCTAACTTCACATTACTAGCATGCGAAACTCTATGTCCTCATAGCTCCTTGGATGCTTGAGACTCTTTACACTCTGAAGTTGGAGAAGGTTTTGTGGGTACACCTCTGGTAAACCCTCACGAGACTACAACTCGTCCACTAGGGACACCTAGGGGTTTAAAGGCTTAGTGCATACGCTAAATGCATTCGAGAGACCTGCGACAGGGGGTATAGTTAGGATTTCTTATTTTCTGTTTCACTTGAGGACAAGTAAAATTCAGGTTTGGGGGTATTTGATGAGTGCCAAATAGTGCATATTTATACACCTTTTTATTGGCATTTTACTCATTTTTTTGCGTTTAGAAAACAGATATTATCCCGCATTCTCGTGTTTTCTTTGTTTTCAAGAATAAATATTTGTATTAATTAATTTTGTGTTTTTAGGTACTAAATAAAGTCCGGAGAAATTGAGGAGCCAAAAGAGCGAAGAATTGGAGTCAAGCATCTCTGGAGCAGAAAGCCAAAGCCGCAAGCGCACAACAGTTGCAACCCAACAAGTAGCAACGCATTTACAAGACATGGGCCCAAGCTATCCAAGACCCGCGACCCGGATCCGAGCCCGTTCAACCTAATCCATTGAGATCTCACTCATCCACATCCTACGGTCGCTCCAGCTCTTACACATCATCTCTTGATACTCCGCTCAACACCATATCATTCCAAATCACCCTGAGCCGTTCAGATCGCCCTCAGTTTCATCCTACGGCCGCGTCATCCCTCACTTCGGAGTCATCGAGATCCTACGCTCGCTAGGCCAGTCCCATCATCTTTTGCTATCCCTGCCTCACAACGAACCGCCTAACCCTATACCCACTCGAGCAAACCTATCTTCCTCTCCATTTTCTCTTTCTTCTCCTCTCACATCTCCATCAGAGCAGAGCTCTGCTCTTCCGACACCACAACCACCTTCGCCATCACCACCTCACCAACAACCCTCCTGACACAGCAACACCACTCCTGCAAACAGCCGCACCACCTCTTTAGCTCGTATTTTCTCTCTCTTAGCTTCTGCAACCCTAGAAGCTAACTTAGAGAAGATAAGAACTAGGGTTAGGTCACAACAACCATGCATGGCGTCTCTGAGGCGATTAGACAGAAGAGGAAGCAGATTCAAAGTATGGGTTCGAGTTTTTATTCATTTAATTTCAATTTTTAATGAATTAGGGTTTGGGAATTTTGGGGGAACTGCATGTATAAATAGAATGAGGGGTTTGTGTAGAAATCACGCCTGGATTAGCCAGTGCAGTCACTTTAGTTTTAATTTTGTGTATTTTGTTATTTCATCATGTTTTAGTTTAATTCTGCTAGGGTTCAGATGAAACCCATAACCTTTTGCTAAGAATTGCTCATGTTACGATATCTGTTTTGTTGTGCTTTATTGTTTGGGGTATACATAATCTTAACACATTTGCACTTTACTTTCACAAAGCATGCCATGTATGCTTTGTAGTCGAGTTCTTTACATGTAATATGTGTGCAATTCATGCTTCATTGAAATACTATTAATCCTCAGACTAGTTGTGCCCTGAGAAGACAACTAGTGCTTGGGAGAGATGCTTTAATTGTGATTAGAATACCCATTTTAAGTTAGTTTGAATCATCTAAGTAGTGAACATGATCTGTGATTAGTTGTACTATGACAAGACAACTAATACTAGGGATTAGTTAATTGCTTTGGTTGATAATAACTCTTTCTTTGAGACCCTGGAAATGGCGGACTTGCCATTACAAGGGACGAAAAATATCAAAAATTGAACGGTCTTAGCTGAGGTCGGGTGGTGGATTCGACACCCTAGAGCTCCCTTTTGTTACAATTTACTCTTGTTGTTTTCCTTAGCTTAGGTTCAATACATTTCAAATCAGCCCAGTATCAAGAAAAACCCCTTTTGTTACTCTGTCACACTAGAAATTCAGTTAGCAAGCCTTTGATCAATACAAGAGCACCACAAGTCTCTGTGGTTCGACTCGTACGTGCCCAGTTCTACAACCAAGACACCGTGCACTTGCGGTATCACCGTAGGCCATAAAATATACATCTTCTCAGGCCTACCAATTGACTGGGATTAAGAGTTACAACTAACACTAAGATGCAGGTTACTATAAATTGAGAAAGCTACAAACCAAAAAGAGCTAACAGATTTACAACTTGAGATATGATATGAGACAATGATGCAGTTATTCTAATTGAAACCAGATGCAGTTTTTATGCAAGTGAAAGAGAATTTAAAAGTATAGCTACAACGAACAACACAAAGCTAAAATGCAGTTTATATAGACAAATGGATTATACTACTGAGATGAAATCTAAACAAGTATATACAGAACTTAAATACAAATGCAGAGAATTCCAGACAAATTTGAGCCACAGATATGGTATGATACATGATTAGGAGGCAGATGGAAATGTTTACAGATTCTTCAAAGTTAAATCTAAGTTATAAACTTAACTGAGATGGGGGCAAGTTAGGCTTGTAAATTCAACGATTAAGTGCAGGCCAAATGCTGAATGAAAGCAGGTGTTAATCAAAGTGCCAATGCACAGCTAACACTATGATCCTACAGATCCTACACTTACTGATGGATATTCACAGATGCCATATGCATTAAACTATAAAAGAAGGAAGTCTGACAAATGCACAAACTAAGCTACAAGATTATAGAAAACTAATGAATTACAGCATGAGATGCAAACTAACTAATCAAAAAGGACTGAAGGAATGCAGATATAGAATGATTGAAATTAAAGGCTAAAGCTAGAAACTGCAGGATACTAAGATGCTAAGATGCAAATGTAAAGACAACTTAACAGATTTACAACCTAAGTTAACAGAATGCAACTGGCAAAAAGAAAAAGATGGCAATGGCTAAGTTGTACCAAATGCATGCAAACATGACAAGTGAAAAGTGACAATGCAGATTACAAAATTACAAAAATTTCGAAAATTACAGAGCCAAGCTACAACATATTGATAGTTATAGACGCAATTAACTCACCTAGTCTTGGCAAAGATGCAGCTAACCTAATAGAAACAAGATGCAGTTATGCGATGAAACTGAAAATTAAAAACTACAACTGGGCGTCACAAAGCTAAGCTATAGCTTACAGAGTATTATAACATACAACTATTTACAGGGCTAAGGTGCAGATGACAAAATACTGAAAGGAACCTAACTATTATGCAAGAATGCTTACAACATGCACCACCTAAATTACAGCTAGCTATGGATGCAAATAGTCCTAAACTAGATATGTGATAGGGTGTAGAATACATCCTATTTACTATCTATTGTTTATGCTTTCTTTGCTATTTTTCTTGTAAATTATGTATTTTACGCATGTTTTGAGTTTTGTAGCTACTTTGGAGTCGCACGGAGGAAAAGAAGGAGAAACTACTCATCTAGAGCGAAAAGGGCAGAATTGTCATTTCACGGGCGAGCACTATCTGGAGCCCAGTCAATGTTAAGGGGCATCTCTGTTTTGGAGGGTTTTTAAAGACAGACTAGCTGTGGTTAAGGGGCTGCCATCTGGCTAGCCCTTATCAGAAGTGACCATTTATATAGGCACCCAATCTGTGGGTGTAGTTAACAGTGGGTGCAAATAACGTCCCAAGACAGAATTAGGTCGAGATAATTGGGAATCAATTATCATTCTATTTTTTCTCTCGTTCTTCCCTTTTGCAGCCGAATTCACCTGAAATTTCTTGAGAGATCGAAGTCGCTACTGTTGAATCGAGAGAGGAGCAAATCGGTTTGTTGGTACTGTTCGCTCTTTGAGAGTTGCTTGGATTTTGTTCAATTAAGAGATGGCCGTGAATTGAGACGATCTCATGGAAGATTAGGGTTTGTATGGAATTACAGATCGAAGATGGGTTACTGGTCGAATGTTGTTCTTTATTCAAAGATGAAATCAATGGCGCTGACACATGGGTGAGTGACGCTGAATTGAATGAGAAGATAGGAATGAAGACCGTGATATGAATTTCAGAGAAAAGTTAATGGTGAAGCTTCAGATCGAGATTGATTAGAAGATTGAGGGGATTGAATCGAAGAAATTGAATATGTTACAAGAAGAGCGAATCGGTGATGATTATGAAGCTACAGCAGATGAAGAAATTGCAGAATGGGTTTGTGTTGGTGAAGCAAGAATGGGTGGTAGTCTGAGTTATTGTGTTAGATGATGATGCTAGAGTTGGAAGAGATGGATCTGTGATGGAATCAAAAATGGGTTGCTAAAATTGTTACAACTCATTCAGATTGGGTCTTGTGTTGGTGGTGTTACTGTTTCAGGGAGAATAAGGAGTTGAATGATGAGCAAGAGTGGTGAGTTGTTGTTGTGAATTATGCAGCTGTAGTTTAAGTTGCAGGTGGTACTGAGGATTTTCATGGGTTGCTGCTAAGGAGTTCAGATGGATTCAAGAGTTGCAGGCGAGTTTGAATGGACTTTGGTAGTCAAGGTGCTGTAAAGATCACATAAATGACACAGAATGCTTGAACTGTGAATGGAGAATGAATGTGCAGCTCAGATGAGTTGTGAGGAAGGAGCAGAAGCAATGTATGCCTTGGAATTGTGTTGTTGTTGTTCAAAATCGAACACAGATGGGTTTATTGGCATGAATCTGTGGAAATTGAGTTGATTAGGAATGTGGAATGAGTAGGTGATGTTGATTGCAGGTAGAGATAGGAGCTGATGATTGCATAGCTGAGCAACTACTGGTAGCTATTGGAGCTGTATGAAGCTACATATGATGAAGGGAAGGAGCTGTGTAGATCTGCAGGTAATGATAATGCTGGTGATATGAACTGATTAATGTGTGGTAGTGGTGATGAATGAATGAGCCAAGGAATGGTGATGGATGTCATGCTTTGTAATTTGCAAGTAGATGAATATGCTTGTGCAAGGCGGAGGATGTACTTGTATTGCGGTGAAGGTTAAATGAGTGTTGTTTGTATGAGACCCTTGAGTTGCAAAAGCGGATGTGTGTTAGGGGTGCTGAGATATGCTTAAGCCGAGGCATGTGCGGCTGTATGAGGTAGGTGGTTATGCTGGTGGTTGAAGTGCAGGCGAGTTGTAGCCAAGTTTATGGTAGTATTGTGATGGTTGGACTGAGATGCAAGCATCAGTGTTGTTGCTTGCAATGAGCTTGGTAAGAAGGAAGGATGGAATTGCAGGAATGCTGGAGCTACAGAGATGGTGATGGAGCATTTACTTAACTCAGAGTTGCAAGTGTTGGGAGTGGCAATGCTCAGCCATTATGGCTGGATGAAGAATAGTGCAGGGCCATTTTGGCTGTGGCAAAGCTGTGGCCTGTGCAAGACTTTGGCCTGCCATGACTCAGACCTGACTCAGTGGTTGACCCGGTTTGACCGAGTTAGATCAGTGATTGACCCGGTTGACTGACGGTTGATTTTTTGACCGTTAGTCCTAACGGTGGACTGACGGAATATTCCGCCGAAGATTCCAGTGACCGGCAGTAAATTTCAGGTGGCCGGTGGCGACTTTTCCGGCCGGATTCCGGCCATAATACCAGTTTTCCGACGACCAAAATTCCAGAATTTTGTGTGGACTTCTCTCATGGGTGTGAAGACTTGGACTAGGAATTGGATGGAGAATTTGGCTCAAATTTGGAAAGAGAAGATGAAGAGTTGAGAAAAGCTTGGATTTGGAAATTGAATTGCTAAAGGAAAAGGATTCTAATCCTTGGAAGATTTGGAGAATATTGAAGCCTATAAATAGAGAAGTTTTCTACATCTTTTGACACACCTCTCTACACACACAACAATTCTCTCTTCTTTATTCTTTGTGTGAACTCTTTAACATGAGTAGCTAATTTAATTATTGATTGAGGATGAATTCCTAGTTCTTAATTTATGTTTTGAGTTTTTGTTTTCAATTCTATCTTGAAGTTTTTCACATGATTATCGTTTGTTTTTACTAATAGGAATGATGTTAAAGACATTCATGATTGATTGATAGATTGTTTGGGTGGCCAACTAAATTGATTTGTTAATTCGATCTAAAGCTAGTGAAAGTTAGGGGATAAGTAATCGTTTCTTGACTCTTTACATAAGTAGCAAACACGAGACCTTGCGGAGGGATTCCGTGGAGCAATTGTGTGTGAAAACAACGTTAGCAAGTAAACCTTGATCTAAGAGTTTAACTACTAATATCAACCTAATAAGTTCATAAATCTTAATGCGTTTATTTAAATTACATCTTGAGTGATCTACTTCTAGGTGGTTTGGTAAATAGAATCCGGTAGTCGAGAACTTCCGTGTCCTAGTGATACAAGGGATTTAGGGGTTTAGCACTGATCTAGCTGCTTTACCTACGGTTGGTGATAATCTGTGACTAATAACAAGTAGAAAAGAACATAACTTGATTCATTGTTTCGTAACGAAGAAGGATTCCTTGATCTTGTCTCTCTTATTGCTTTCAACTTTATCTTTTAATTGCTTTGTTTATTTTCTTTTGTTTTTTACACCCCCCTTTCGTGACAATTTTTACAACTAGAATCTCTTGCTTCTCGTGGGAACGAACTTGACTTCCATTATATTATTTTTAATTGAGTGGAAATATTGATTAATTTGATTGCACCTACGACACGCATCAAATTTTGGCGCCGTTGTTGGGAGCAACGGGCGATTTTTAGTTGTTTTTATTTTTCTTTTTGCTTTATTCTTGCTTTGTTAGATTCTTTACCGTATCTAACTTAGTTTTTGAGAATCTTGTTTCAGGTGTTATACCTTTGGTGAATGCTTAAGAAGGGCAGACCGAGTCCAATACGTCTTCGATCCGGCACTCAACTAAAGGATTTCATTCGAGCAATTAACACTCCACTTCCTCCTTCTTCATCAAGTGATTCGGACAAAGAGGAAGAAACAATGGCTGAACGTACACTCAAGGACCTAGCTTCTCACAAGCTTGATACACAACAATGGTGTATCCAAACTAACTCAACCTTCGAGATCAAGCCGGGGTTGATTAGAGAGTTACCAAAGTTCCATGGCATGGTGAATGAGGACCCAAACAAACATCTTATGGACTTCTATACCATAGTTATGGCTATGCTTCCACCGGAGACTAATGCGGATGGAGCAATGTTGAAAGCTTTCCCGTTTTCTTTGGCGGGCAATGCTAAGGAATGGTTATATTATTTGCCTTCCGGAAGTATCACCACATGGAATGGGATGAAGAAACTTTTCCTCGAGAGATATTTTCCCGCATCCAAAGCTACTCAAATTCGCAAGGAGATTTGTGGATTGAAACAACAAGTGGGAGAATCATTGTATGAATGTTGGGAGCGATACAAGAGGTTGGTGGCAAGCTGTCCACACCATCAATTTAGTGACGTTATGATACTCCAATACTTCTATGAAGCTCTTCACCCAAGTGATAGGTCTCTTCTTGACACCGCGGGTGGTGGTGCACTAATGAACAAGACGGTGACCCAAGCCACCGAGTTGATTGAAAGCATGGCGGCGAACTCGCAACAATTCTACACAAGAGATGAACCCATGGTTAGGCGAGTGCATGAAGTTAGTGATTCATCATCACATCTTGATCAAAGAATGAGTAACATGGAGATAATGATTCAAAGGATGGCCGCGGTGATTATTCCGGATAATGAGACCGAACAAGTGAATGCTTTATATCCAAATCAAAGGCCAAGGTACGATCCATACTCGAATACTTACAATCCCGGGTGGAAGGATCATCCTAACTTTAGCTATGCAAATAAGCAACAAGGTGGTTTCCAACAATCACGTTTCCAACCTCAACAACAATTCCAACCTCAAGTGAAGGAACAAGGATCTTCGATAGATGATAAGCTTAATGTTATGATGCAAAGTATTACGTCATTGTTTCAACAAAATCAACAAAAGACCGATTCGGCAATCAAGGATTTACAAATTCAAGTGGGGCAATTAGCGACCGATGTGAATCTATTGAAAGCTCAAGCGTCCACAAAGCTTCCTTCACAAACATTTGTTAATCCAAGAGAGAGCGTTAATGCGATTACTTTGAGGAGTGGGAAACAAGTGGAGAAACCAAATCAACAAGATAAGGTGTATGATGAGAAAGAGGAAATTGAAACCGCACCAAAGGAGAAAACATCTCCAACCAACCAACCCGAGGAGACGGTTCCTACTTTCACAACTCCACCCCCGTTCCCTAGCCGATTTGCTAAATCAAAGAAAGACTTGGAATACATGGATATTTGGGAGATCTTTAAGAAAGTACAAGTCAATATTCCACTCATAGAAGCTATTCGTCAAATTCCTCGTTGTGCAAAGTTCTTAAAGGAGTTGTGCATGAAGAAGAAAAGGTTGAAAGGGAATGAAGTCATGAGTGTGGGGGAGAATGCTTCGGCGTTTATTCTCAAGAAACTCCCACCAAAATTAAAGGACCCCGGTAGTTTCAATATACCTTGCACAATTGGTAAAACAAGGTTTACTCGAGCTTTGCTAGATTTGGAAGCATCGGTTAATGTTATGCCTTCCTCGATTTATGATTCTTTGAATCTTGGTCCTCTTAAAGAGACCGGGGTAGTTCTTGAACTTGCTAACCGATCTAATGTTTACCCGAAAGGGATTGTTGAGAATGTTTTGGTGCAGGTTAATGAGCTTGTATTTCCGGCCGATTTCTATGTCTTAGACATGAATGATGAGAATTCTTCCAAGTCTACACCTTTGCTATTGGGTAGACCATTCTTAAGCACCGCACTGAACAAAGATTGATGTCCAAAATGGCACCTTGACTATGGAGTTTGATGGTACACTCATCCACTTCAATATCTTTGAGACAACGCGATACCCTAGTGATGTGAAATCATGTTTTCCTGTGAAAGAGATTGATCCGGGCTAATGAATCTTGCAAAAGTTAAGTCGGGCCGTCGACTTTAAAACAAGCGCTTAATGGGAGGCAACCCATAGGTTTTGTATTTCTTATCCTTTTGCTTTTTGTTATTTCTTTTTCTTGTTCCTTATCATGTTAAAATTTCCCACCTTGACTTTATTAGGAGGATTCAATTACATTGAGGACAATGTAAGGTTTAAGTATGGGGGAGTGGTTAAGCATGTATTTAAAACAAAAATTACAAAAAAAAATTTAAAAATTACAAAAAAAAAAAAAAAAAGTTTTACCTAAAACTTCAACTTTTAGAGATTTTAGAGTCACTAGCATACTTCTAGGTATGTTTACATAGAGATTTTGACCGACATAATTGAACTTGGAAATGTTAGGGAACTACATTCGGATTTCTTGCTTGTTTGAGTGTTAAATAATGGATTTAATCATGCCGGTGATGCGAATTTGGTGCAGGGAGAAATGCATTATTAGAGTTGCTGATCAATCATTAGTGGAGACTACCCGTATTCATATCATGTGAGGCACCAACCAGAAATTTTTCAATCTACTAAAGAGCTTCTTTTGAGTGTGTGTCACCGTAAGTAAATTCCGGGTAGAATGGTGAGCTACCCAACCTCCCACCAATAGAAGCACTACTCTTTCATCTCTTGAGTGCTAATTTTGTCAATCATGAGGGTGACATCCATGGATGAAAGCTTCCTTCTTGTAGTTCGATTTGCAGTTAGCACCATTCTCTCTCGCGACAACAACGGATCCATAGAAACACTCTCATCATCAACAAGGAGCGACATCAAAATTTACAAGGAAAGTTGGAAAAGTTAAAGGTTTATAAGCAACGGTACGAGAAAAAGAGCAAATTTCAAACTCAAGTAAAACAACAAACAAATGAGCGGATTTTACATATATGTTGAGGACTTACAATACAATGAGGTAATTTTATATTCAAGTATGAAGACTTATTCATGAAAGCGAAGAAAATTAAAATGTGAGAATTTTTGAAGTTTATGATTCCAAGACGAACAAGTTGTGAAGAATCAAGCGGTAAAATACTTCTTCCACGGCCATGGTTTATTTTTGTATTTTATTTCTCTTGTTTTCAAAAAAAAAAAAAAAAAAAAAAAAGAGAAATATTTGTTCTTATTTTTATTTTTAATGAGCCGTGGGGAAGGAAAATCTATAAGGAAGTTTCAAGCGACAAGGATTATTAAGGTAAAGGTTACAACTTGTTAAGGATTTATGAAATTCGAGAGTTTATCATCAAAAGTTGAAACCGAAGACGAAGACCAAGAAGATCAAGACGAGGAGCGGAAGACGTTTTTATGGGATGCCGTGAGAGTGGTGTTATCATAATTGGCGATCGAATGTGAAGGTGAGTAAGTAATCTCATCCTCGATAATAATGGTTGATTTCCTTTCTTAGAGATCGTCAGAAAAATGGTTTTTCAAAATATTAAAAGATGTGGGTTTTTAAAAATATTTCGGAAGTTGTCCTTCCCACCATTCAACGTGTCGCAGGAATTTTCTCTTCATTCCTACCTGCACACATGTGAGAACCATAAAAAAGCCGTCTTTTTGAGTGCAATTATCATAAAATCCTATTTGGTGAGGCAGAAGTCGAGGCGAAATGCTTATTGATCGTTTCTCAAACACGCATTCTCTCATTATGGGGTGGTTATTTCTCACTCAACATTTAAGAATGAGAATATGTTCTTTAGTATTTCTAACTTCTTATTAATAGAATGCAGAAACTCTATGTCCTCGTAGCTCTTTGGATGCTTGGGACGCTTGAACGCTTTGAAGTTGTGAGTTTTTAGTTTGATTTGCTCGAGGACTAGCAAAGTCTAAGTGTGGGGGAATTTGATAGGGTGTAGAATACATCCTATTTACTATCTATTGTTTATGCTTTCTTTGCTATTTTTCTTGTAAATTATGTATTTTACGCATGTTTTGAGTTTTGTAGCTACTTTGGAGTCGCACGGAGGAAAAGAAGGAGAAACTACTCATCTAGAGCGAAAAGGGCAGAATTGTCATTTCACGGGCGAGCACTATCTGGAGCCCAGTCAATGTTAAGGGGCATCTCTGTTTTGGAGGGTTTTTAAAGACAGACTAGCTGTGGTTAAGGGGCTGCCATCTGGCTAGCCCTTATCAGAAGTGACCATTTATATAGGCACCCAATCTGTGGGTGTAGTTAACAGTGGGTGCAAATAACGTCCCAAGACAGAATTAACTCGAGAGAATTGGGAATCAATTCTCATTCTATTTTTTTCTCTCGTTCTTCCCTTTTGCAGCCGAATTCACCTGAAATTTCTTGAGAGATCGAAGTCGCTACTGTTGAATCGAGAGAGGAGCAAATCGGTTTGTTGGTACTGTTCATTCGTTCTTTGAGAGTTGCTTTGGATTTTGTTCAATTAAGAGATGGCCGTGAATTGAGACGATCTCATGGAAGATTAGGGTTTGTATGGAATTACAGATCGAAGATGGGTTCTGTCTGAATGTTGTTCTTTATTCAAAGATGAAATCAATGGCGCTGTTGACATGGGTGAGTGACGCTGAATTGAATGAGAAGATAGGAATGAAGACTGTGATATGAATTTCAGAGAAAAGTTAATGGTGAAGCTTCAGATCGAGATTGATTAGAAGATTGAGGGGATTGAATCGAAGAAATTGAATATGTTACAAGAAGAGCGAATCGGTGATGATTATGAAGCTACAGCAGATGAAGAAATTGCAGAATGGGTTTGTGTTGGTGAAGCAAGAATGGGTGGTGGTCTGAGTTATTGTGTTAGATGATGATGCTAGAGTTGGAAGAGATGGATCTGTGATGGAATCAAAAATGGGTTGCTAAAATTGTTACAACTGATTCAGATTGGGTCTTGTGTTGGTGGTGTTACTGTTTCAGGGAGAATAAGGAGTTGAATGATGAGCAAGAGTGGTGAGTTGTTGTTGTGAATTATGCAGTGTAGTTTAAGTTGCGAGGTGGTACGAGGATTTTCATGGGTTCTTTGCTAAGGAGTTCGGATGGATTCAAGAGTTGCGGGCGAGTTTGAATGGACTTTGGTAGTCAAGGTCTTTGTAAAGATCACATAAATGACACAAAATGCTTGAACTGTGAATGGAGAATGAATGTGCAGCTCAGATGAGTTGTGAGGAAGGAGCAGAAGCAATGTATGCCTTGGAATTGTGTTGCTGTTGTTCAAAATCGAACACAGATGGGTTTATTGGCATGAATCTGTGGAAATTGAGTTGATTAGGAATGTGGAATGAGTAGGTGATGTTGATTGCAGGTGGAGATAGGAGGCGATGATTGCATAGGCGAGCAACTACTGGTAGCTATTGGAGCTGTATGAAGCTACATATGATGAAGGGAAGGAGTGTGTAGATCTGCGAGTAATGATAATGCTTTGGTGATATGAACCGATTAATGTGTGGTAGTGGTGATGAATGAATGAGCCAAGGAATGGTGATGGATGCTTTCTGGTAATTTGCAAGTAGATGAATATGCTTGTGCAAGGCGGAGAGGATGTGCTTGTATTGCAGTGAAGGTTAAATGAGCCGTTGTTTGTATGAGACCCTTGAGTTGCGGCGAGATGTGTGTTAGGGTCTTTGAGATATGCTTAAGCCGAGGCATGTGCGGTCAGTATGAGGTAGGTGGTTATCTTTGGTGGTTGAAGTGCGGGCAAGTTGTAGCCAAGTTTATGGTAGTATTGTGATGGTTGGACGAGATGCAAGCATCGGTGTTGTTGCTTGCAATGAGCTTGGTAAGAAGGAAGGATGGAATTGCGGGAATCTTTGGAGCTACGAGATGGTGATGGAGCATTTACTTAACTCAGAGTTGCAAGTGTTGGGAGTGGCAATGCTCAGCCATTATGGCTGGATGAAGAATAGTGCAGGGCCATTTTGGCTGTGGCAAAGCTGTGGCCTGTGCAAAGACTTTGGCCTGCCATGACTCAGACCTGACTCAGTGGTTGACCCGGTTTGACCGAGTTAGATCAGTGATTGACCCGGTTGACTGACGGTTGATTTTTTGACCGTTAGTCCTAACGGTGGACTGACGGAATATTCCGCCGAAGATTCCAGTGACCGGCAGTAAATTTCAGGTGGCCGGTGGCGACTTTTCCTACCGGATTCCGCCATAATACCGATTTTCCGACGACAAAAATTCCAGGTATTTTCTGTGGACTTCTCTCATGGGTGTGAAGACTTGGACTAGGAATTGGATGGAGAATTTGGCTCAAATTTGGAAAGAGAAGATGAAGAGTTGAGAAAAGCTTGGATTTGGAAATTGAATTGCTAAAGGAAAAGGATTCTAATCCTTGGAAGATTTGGAGAATATTGAAGCCTATAAATAGAGAAGTTTTCTACATCTTTTGACACACCTCTCTACACACACAACAATTCTCTCTTATTTATTCTTTGTGTGAACTCTTTAACATGAGTAGCTAATTTAATTATTGATTGAGGATGAATTCCTAGTTCTTAATTTATGTTTTGAGTTTTTGTTTTCAATTCTATCTTGAAGTTTTTCACATGATTATCGTTTGTTTTTACTAATAGGAATGATCTTAAAGACATTCATGATTGATTGATAGATTGTTTGGGTGGCCAACTAAATTGATTTGTTAATTCGATCTAAAGCTAGTGAAAGTTAGGGGATAAGTAATCGTTTCTTGACTCTTTATATAAGTAGCAAACACGAGACCTTGCGGAGGGATTCCGTGGAGCAATTGTGTGTGAAAACAACGTTAGCAAGTAAACCTTGATCTAAGAGTTTAACTACTAATATCAACCTAATAAGTTCATAAATCTTAATGCGTTTATTTAAATTACATCTTGAGTGATCTACTTCTAGGTGGTTTGGTAAATAGAATCCGGTAGTCGAGAACTTCCGTGTCCGGTGATACAAGGGATTTAGGGGTTTAGCACTGATCTAGTTTGCTTTACCTACGGTTGGTGATAATCTGTGACTAATAACAAGTAGAAAAGAACATAACTTGATTCATTGTTTCGTAACGAAGAAGGATTCCTTGATCTTGTCTCTCTTATTGCTTTCAACTTTATCTTTTAATTGCTTTGTTTATTTTCTTTTGTTTTTACACCCCCCTTTCGTGACAATTTTTACAACTAGAATCTCTTGCTTCTCGTGGGAACGAACTTGACTTCCATTATATTATTTTTAATTGAGTGGAAATATTGATTAATTTGATTGCACCTACGACACACATCAAATTTTGGCGCCGTTGCCGGGGAGCAACGGGCGATTTTTAGTTGTTTTTATTTTTCTTTTTGCTTTATTCTTGCTTTGTTAGATTCTTTACCGTATCTAACTTAGTTTTTGAGAATCTTGTTTCAGGTGTTATACCTTTGGTGAATGCTTAAGAAGGGCAGACCGAGTCCAATACGTCTTCGATCCGGCACTCAACTAAAGGATTTCATTCGAGCAATTAACACTCCACTTCCTCCTTCTTCATCAAGTGATTCGGACAAAGAGGAAGAAACAATGGTCGAACGTACACTCTAGGACCTAGCTTCTCACAAGCTTGATACACAACAATGGTGTATCCAAACTAACTCAACCTTCGAGATCAAGCCGGGGTTGATTAGAGAGTTACCAAAGTTCCATGGCATGGTGAATGAGGACCCAAACAAACATCTTATGGACTTCTATACCATAGTTATGGCTATGCTTCCACCGGAGACTAATGCGGATGGAGCAATGTTGAAAGCTTTCCGTTTTCTTTGGCGGGCAATGCTAAGGAATGGTTATATTATTTGCCTTCCTAAGTATCACCCCATGGAATGGGATGAAGAAACTTTTCCTCGAGAGATATTTTCCCGCATCCAAAGCTACTCAAATTCGCAAGGAGATTTGTGGATTGAAACAACAAGTGGGAGAATCATTGTATGAATGTTGGGAGCGATACAAGAGGTTGGTGGCAAGCTGTCCACACCATCAATTTAGTGACGTTATGATACTCCAATACTTCTATGAAGCTCTTCACCCAAGTGATAGGTATCTTCTTGACGCCGCGGGTGGTGGTGCACTAATGAACAAGACGGTGACCCAAGCCACCGAGTTGATTGAAAGCATGGCGGCGAACTCGCAACAATTCTACACAAGAGATGAACCCATGGTTAGGCGAGTGCATGAAGTTAGTGATTCATCATCACATCTTGATCAAAGAATGAGTAACATGGAGATAATGATTCAAAGGATGGCCGCGGTGATTATTCCGGATAATGAGACCGAACAAGTGAATGCTTTATATCCAAATCAAAGGCCAAGGTACGATCCATACTCGAATACTTACAATCCCGGTGGAAGGATCATCCTAACTTTAGCTATGCAAATAAGCAACAAGGTGGTTTCCAACAATCACGTTTCCAACCTCAACAACAATTCCAACCTCAAGTGAAGGAACAAGGATCTTCGATAGATGATAAGCTTAATGTTATGATGCAAAGTATTACGTCATTGTTTCAACAAAATCAACAAAAGACCGATTCGGCAATCAAGGATTTACAAATTCAAGTGGGGCAATTAGCGACCGATGTGAATCTATTGAAAGCTCAAGCGTCCACAAAGCTTCCTTCACAAACATTTGTTAATCCAAGAGAGAGCGTTAATGCGATTACTTTGAGGAGTGGGAAACAAGTGGAGAAACCAAATCAACAAGATAAGGTGTATGATGAGAAAGAGGAAATTGAAACCGCACCAAAGGAGAAAACATCTCCAACCAACCAACCCGAGGAGACGGTTCCTACTTTCACAACTCCACCCCCGTTCCCTAGCCGATTTGCTAAATCAAAGAAAGACTTGGAATACATGGATATTTGGGAGATCTTTAAGAAAGTACAAGTCAATATTCCACTCATAGAAGCTATTCGTCAAATTCCTCGTTGTGCAAAGTTCTTAAAGGAGTTGTGCATGAAGAAGAAAAGGTTGAAAGGGAATGAAGTCATGAGTGTGGGGGAGAATGCTTCGGCGTTTATTCTCAAGAAACTCCCACCAAAATTAAAGGACCCCGGTAGTTTCAATATACCTTGCACAATTGGTAAAACAAGGTTTACTCGAGCTTTGCTAGATTTGGAAGCATCGGTTAATGTTATGCCTTCCTCGATTTATGATTCTTTGAATCTTGGTCCTCTTAAAGAGACCGGGGTAGTTCTTGAACTTGCTAACCGATCTAATGTTTACCCGAAAGGGATTGTTGAGAATGTTTTGGTGCAGGTTAATGAGCTTGTATTTCCGGCCGATTTCTATGTCTTAGACATGAATGATGAGAATTCTTCCAAGTCTACACCTTTGCTATTGGGTAGACCATTCTTAAGCACCGCCGGAACAAAGATTGATGTCCAAAATGGCACCTTGACTATGGAGTTTGATGGTACACTCATCCACTTCAATATCTTTGAGACAACGCGATACCCTAGTGATGTGAAATCATGTTTTCCTGTGAAAGAGATTGATCCGGGCTAATGAATCTTGCAGAAGTTAAGTCGGGCCGTCGACTTTAAAACAAGCGCTTAATGGGAGGCAACCCATAGGTTTTGTATTTCTTATCCTTTTGCTTTTTGTTATTTCTTTTTCTTGTTCCTTATCATGTTAAAATTTCCCACCTTGACTTTATTAGGAGGATTCAATTACATTGAGGACAATGTAAGGTTTAAGTATGGGGGAGTGGTTAAGCATGTATTTAAAACAAAAATTACAAAAAAAAAATTAAAAATTAAAAAAAAAAAAAAAAAAGTTTTACCTAAAACTTCAACTTTTAGAGATTTTAGAGTCACTAGCATACTTCTAGGTATGTTTACATAGAGATTTTGACCGACATAATTGAACTTGGAAATGTTAGGGAACTACATTCGGATTTCTTGCTTGTTTGAGTGTTAAATAATGGATTTAATCATGCCGGTGATGCGAATTTGGTGCAGGGAGAAATGCATTATTAGAGTTGCTGATCAATCATTAGTGGAGACTACCCGTATTCATATCATGTGAGGCACCAACCAGAAATTTTTCAATCTACTAAAGAGCTTCTTTTGAGTGTGTGTCACCGTAAGTAAATTCCGGGTAGAATGGTGAGCTACCCAACCTCCCACCAATAGAAGCACTACTCTTTCATCTCTTGAGTGCTAATTTTGTCAATCATGAGGGTGACATCCATGGATGAAAGCTTCCTTCTTGTAGTTCGATTTGCAGTTAGCACCATTCTCTCTCGCGACAACAACGGATCCATAGAAACACTCTCATCATCAACAAGGAGCGACATCAAAATTTACAAGGAAAGTTGGAAAAGTTAAAGGTTTATAAGCAACGGTACGAGAAAAAGAGCAAATTTCAAACTCAAGTAAAACAACAAACAAATGAGCGGATTTTACATATATGTTGAGGACTTACAATACAATGAGGTAATTTTATATTCAAGTATGAAGACTTATTCATGAAAGCGAAGAAAATTAAAATGTGAGAATTTTTGAAGTTTATGATTCCAAGACGATACAAGTTGTGAAGAATCAAGCGGTAAAATACTTCTTCCACGGCCATGGTTTATTTTTGTATTTTATTTCTCTTGTTTTCAAAAAAAAAAAAAAAAAAAAAAAAAAAAAAAAAAAAGAGAAATATTTGTTCTTATTTTTATTTTTAATGAGCCGTGGGGAAGGAAAATCTATAAGGAAGTTTCAAGCGACAAGGATTATTAAGGTAAAGGTTACAACTTGTTAAGGATTTATGAAATTCGAGAGTTTATCATCAAAAGTTGAAACCGAAGACGAAGACCAAGAAGATCAAGACGAGGAGCGGAAGACGTTTCTATGGGATGCCGTGAGAGTGGTGTTATCATAATTGGCGATCGAATGTGAAGGTGAGTAAGTAATCTCATCCTCGATAATAATGGTTGATTTCCTTTCTTAGAGATCGTCAGAAAAATGGTTTTTCAAAATATTAAAAGATGTGGGTTTTTAAAAATATTTCGGAAGTTGTCCTTCCCACCATTCAACGTGTCGCAGAATTTTCTCTTCATTCCTACTGCACACATGTGAGAACCATAAAAAAGCCGTCTTTTTGAGTGCAATTATCATAAAATCCTATTTGGTGAGGCGTGTCGAGGCGAAATGCTTATTGATCGTTTCTCAAACACGCATTCTCTCATTATGGGGTGGTTATTTCTCACTCAACATTTAAGAATGAGAATATGTTCTTTAGTATTTCTAACTTCTTATTAATAGAATGCAGAAACTCTATGTCCTCATAGCTCTTTGGATGCTTGGGACGCTTGAACGCTTTGAAGTTGTGAGTTTTTAGTTTGATTTGCTCGAGGACTAGCAAAGTCTAAGTGTGGGGGAATTTGATAGGGTGTAGAATACATCCTATTTACTATCTATTGTTTATGCTTTCTTTGCTATTTTTCTTGTAAATTATGTATTTTACGCATGTTTTGAGTTTTGTAGCTACTTTGGAGTCGCACGGAGGAAAAGAAGGAGAAACTACTCATCTAGAGCGAAAAGGGCAGAATTGTCATTTCACGGGCGAGCACTATCTGGAGCCCAGTCAATGTTAAGGGGCATCTCTGTTTTGGAGGGTTTTTAAAGACAGACTAGCTGTGGTTAAGGGGCTGCCATCTGGCTAGCCCTTATCAGAAGTGACCATTTATATAGGCACCCAATCTGTGGGTGTACTGGCGCGGCTGTGGTGGCTGTGGTGTCGGGGGAGAAAAAGGTGGCGCTGCAACTGTCATGGTTGGGAGAAGAGAGGTAAGGGTTTTCTCTGGTTTTGTCGGGGAGAAAGAAAAGAGAAAGGGGAAGGGAGTGTTTGATCGATGGGTAAGGATATAGGCGGCTTGGGTGTGAGGCAGGAGCAGCGAGAAATGATGTGTAGGGTGGAGCGACCATCGGATTCATGGGAGACCGATGCGTGGGCCGATGCGACCGTCGGATGCAGATGGATCAAATCTGATGGCTCAGAATAGACGGGCTTGGATTCGGGTTGTGGTCCGGGTCTTGGATTGCTCAAGCACATGTCTTGTAAATGGGTTGCTACTTGTTGGGTTGCAACTGATGCGCGCGCGGGCTTTGGCTTTCTGCTCCATAGACGCTCATCTCCAAATTTCTGCTCTTTTGGCTCCTCCATTTCTCCGAGCTTTATTTACTACCTAAAAACACAAAATTAATTAGTACAAATATTTATTCTTGAAAACAGGGAAAATACAGAATTTGGGATAATATTTGATTTCTGAGCACAAAAGATGAGTTAAATGCCAATAAAAAGGTGTAGAAATATGCAATATTTGGCACTCATCAAGTATCGGGCATAACCGCCCAGCATACTCCCCCACCCTAGCACAAGCGAACGATCCCTAGTTGTATCCCAACTAACACCGATATTATTCCCACTTACCCACTGCGGTTATCCAGCAGTGTGGGATTTTTAACGACACTACTGCAGATGAAAAATACGCGTGATGTGGGAATCGCCGCCCTAAATACCAAAGTGCGGCATGCTCATGGACCACTTTACACACTCAAACCGTCAAGCCAGCAAATGGAGATCGGGTTATTAAATGGAGCACACTGAAAACAAATCATAAATAAATGAATTTTATTTAAATGAACTATGATTTAGTTCTCAAATGGAAGATATGAAAGTAAGATGGTGTGCATATATTGTTATGTGGTATGACCTCAACCTCAATTTTGTGTCATGGATACATCACTACCAATGAAGGAGGTGCATATATTAAAGTTTATGCAGAATCAACCATAATGTTATTTAAAAAAAGATACGAAATTACACAGTTGCATTATTAGATTGGTATGCCTCAATCATCAATTTGCCAAATATATCACAAAATAAATACTTGTCGAATGTAGTTCATTACGAATTTGATACTCTTCTTAGCGAGTTCTTTTACACCTTAACCATATTTTCAAAAACTCAAATCGATTTAGGATTTACAAAAAAAAAAAAAACGATTTCATCTTATATTTCCTGATAATGAATTAGTGCAGTTAAATTATATTATTCAAACGTTACTTTCTGAAATTAATCTTTTCTTAAGAAAATGTTTAAAACATGGTTACCTACTAACTATATGTTACTGTCTTAGTGAGTGAGATCTCAGCAACTTGTTCTTTAGGCTACGAGGAAAATGAGACGGTGAAATATCTTTTCTTCCATTGTAACTATGCTAAAGTTGTTTAAATCCTTCCCCCAACCATAATAATTTCAATATCATTTTCACAACTAATTTTTTTTGATATTTGCAGATCATGGATGAAGGAACTAAACAATTCCATCAGTATAGAATCTGCTTTAACTAAAATTTGGTTTATCTGGAAGGAAAGATGTATTTGGGGTACTTCAAGGGAAATAAAACACATATATGCAGACAAATTTTTCCATTCAGAAGCATATATAATTTCGGAAAAAAAATAAATCTAGCAATATCAACATATCAATTAGGAAAAGACAACGATAGACAGAAACAAGTTGAATTAAATAATATAAAATTAATGTTGATGTTGCTTGGATTTTCAAAGATACTTCTTCTAGCTTTGCTTTAATGTTTTAGAATGGCGTAGGAAACTTTGAAAGAGCAAGAGCAGGTCTATCTTTGTCTAAATTCCCAAAGAAGTAGAAGCTTTACACCATTTGCATGCAGTTAACTAGGCATTTTTTTTTTTAACAACTTTAGGATTAAAGGAGACTGTAAAAGTTTGACAGATTATTAGAATGGAATGAGAGCACATATAACATGGTATAGCAATATCATTTTGGAAGAAGCTAATAGGACAACAAATCGATGTTTTAACTTTTCAACTTTAATTTTATTCCAAAATTAGAGATAATGTGGCAGAAACCTGATCACAGAAGCTAAACAATATATGTATAATCTGAATATACAATCTTTCCTTTTTGTATTTGGCAAGAACTCCGACTACATAAATTATTATCCTCTTTAAATTACATTAGTTGGCTCTATTGACTTTATGTGATAGCTACAAACACTTTCACTTAGTTTTGAATATAATATGTAATTTCCATTAGGAAAAAAAATAACAAAAAAAAGTATGTGAATGAATGAAAACTTAAATTAAACTGTAATAACTTATATGCTATATATAAATACACGTTTACATATGTCAGACCATTTTTTTTGAATTGGATTTGACTCGCGATCTGAGTTAGACCTAATCTCTGACTCAGACCTGTTTGAGTCAGGTAATAAAATATTCCCTTGACTCATGGGAAAAAACCAATGACTCATTTTTTGAGTCAAGTGAGTCATATTTGACTCAAAAAACAAACGTATTGAGTCAGATTCAAATGAGTCGGGTGATTTCAGTCAGATACAGACGAGTCAGAGGAAAACAAATATGTATGAAATTATGTGTGACATATACATGCAATGTTACTGACATGCCAACGATATAATTATTTCCATCCAACCTTCAAACACACGCATATATATGACAATCTCGACAGCTTCACTCGCAATGAAAAATGATTTATATTTATATGGATGTTGCTTAAAGCAAGGACCGTGGGATAAATTGTTTTAGAGCCTATCAAAATGAAAGAGAGTTTAGCTGAAGGAGTACCGCGGGATAAAAGGATAATAGACGGGAAACTATCTGTCATTTTTTTTTCATTTCAATTTCCTACGACATAATGTTTACCTATATTTTTATTTTAGTTTCATGCGACAAACTGTTTGATATTTTTCTTTTGTTTATTTTACACGACTATCATTATGCAATCTACCCAAAATTTTCACTCAATCATATTTGCTAAAAGATAAGTTGATTGAGTTTGGGGTGAAAGGGGATTTCCCTTACCCCATAATATGGCCAAACACCATCAAATTTGTTTTATTTCGAAAAAGACTCTCAAGCCCCCTTATTCTTAGAGCATCTCCAATGCAAGGGTCATGGTCATCCTAGTTGGAGGTCATATAAATACCTTTTTTTTGTGGGTCATTGTTAAATGACAAAGACAAAATAAAGATAAAACTTTTTATTTAAAGTTTATCTCCAGTCCCCAAGGTCTTATTTAAAAAACTTGATTTGAATCTAGAAACAAATGATGATGTGTATTTAAGACCCCACTCGGCAGCGGATACTTTTGCGAATGAAGCAAGAATAAAAAGTCTTCAATATTTATCATTATGCATTAAGGAAAAAATAATAAATCAAGTTTATTATCTAATATGTTTGGAAAAAACGTCATTATAAACCTATCGTACTATATTTCTTGTTTTTTGAATTTAATTTCCTCATCAAATAAAAAAAAAAAATTTAAGACCCAAAATTATGAGGAAAGTCTAATCTAGACTTTCTCTTTTACCCCATTTAACCATGTTACCATTCTTTATGACCTTTACCCTTGTACTCTTTTTTTTTCTTGCTAAGAAACACACCATTACAATAACAAAGAAGAGAGTTACAAATTACATTCAGGTTTACCTTCCTAAAAAGAGAGTTCAGAAATTAGGAAGGGAGAACCAAAGACCCTTAAGATTGTTTTCCCTAGCCCGACATGCAAGCCGGTCTGCTAGAGAGTTATTCAACCGCTTTATATACATAACTTTAAAGGACACATAACTATAAAGTAAATTCCGACAAAGTTCCAAAAGATCCAAGCTTCTCCAATCCACGCTTGAACTGCGGCCATTCACAAATTCCACCAGTTGGAGACAATCACTAACAAACACAACTTTGGGAAGATTCATCTCTTCTGCCCAAGAGATCGCCAAAATTAGAGCAGCAGCTTCATCTCCTACTGCATCTTGAATCAAGCCAAAGTCTGATCTTGCCCTTCTTACTCTTCTTGCAATATCACACCAAATGAATCTAATACCCATTTTAAAATATTTAGAAGAACCATCCACAAATATAAAATGATCCACTTCAGACCCTGGAATTTTAACTTCACGAAAAAAATTCGAAGAACAAAACTGCGGAGCAATATAAGAACGGATCATTCTCTTGATATTCAAAATGATCCTGTTCAAATCAACAGAGACACTCCTGAAAATAACATCACACCTCAATTTACAGACACACCACATAACTATAACACCAACACTAGGCCAGGAAACTTTATACGGGGATATTCCCAGATTAGAGTCATGCCAATAAAGGAAAATATCATCAATGCATTCAAAATATGTTTGAACTAGATGCTGAAGGGAAAACCCAAACCAAATATGAGAGACCACAAGACAGTTTATAAATAGATGCATAATAGTTTCTTCATGAGTATGACAGAGAGGACAAGTCACATCCACATTCTGGTTATAAAGCTGCATTAAAGAGTTGACAAGAAGCGTATATGCAAAAAATTTCCACATAAAAAACTTAATTTTCGGTAAACATTCAATACCCAAAACTTTTCTCCAAAAAGCAGAGTCCTCGGTAGAAGAAGTATCATTCATGTAGATTCTATAAGCTGATTTTATAGTGAACTTACCATTTCTGGTATGAGCCCACATAATAGTGTCAGACTGAGACAAATTTGTCCTAATATACCTAATCCTAGTAACTTCATCAGGCGAGAATAATTGATTCAATAGTACAACATTCCAACAGTTATGAGAATAATCGAAGAGTTCAGAAACAAAATCATAATTACTGCAACTAGAATGCGAAGGAATTGGTGGGTTACTATTCCCTGGGATCCAGCTTGCATTCCAAATAGGAGTGAGAGCCCCATTATTGATTTTAACCACTGAGTTAGCCTTAATGAATTGCAGCCCATTAATAATACCTTTCCAAATCCAAGAGGAATAGTCAGCAGCCTTGTCAATTTCTAGCAGATTCTGATTAGGAAAGTACCTGTCTTTAAGAAATGAAAAAAGCAAAATATTTTGATTTTTCAAAAGTCTCCAACCCAGTTTACAAATGAACACCCTATTAGTAGCAAAAGAATTCCTTATACCTAAACCACCATTTAATTTTGATTTTCCTATATCACCCTATGAGCGAAAGTAAGCCGCATGCTTAGGATTATTTTTAGACCACCAGAAAGTTCTCTGGATAGAATCTATTTTACTAGTAACAATTTTCGGAAGAGAAAAACAAGCCATATGATAAATAAATAAACTAGACAACACATGCTTAGTTACCACAGTTCTTCCTGCAATATTCAAGTTGGATTTATTTGAGGAGTTCAGCATGGCATATATATTATCAATGAGGAAACTAAAAGATTTAGTTTTGTCTTTACCGATAAACAACAGAGTACCTAAATATTTTTCAGAGCTACTAAGAAACTTCATATTAAGAGTTTTTGATAATATCTTAATGTGTCTATGATGCATTTTTCCACTAGTCATGAAACCAAATTTATCAAAGTTAATTGCATGACCTGAAGCCTTCGCAAAAACATTGATAACCTTAAGAATATTCTTTGCATATGTTACGAAGCTTTACAAAACAACATACAATCATCTGCAAAAAAAAGATGAGAAATAGCGGGACTATTTTTTTTTTTTTAATTTGAAGCCCTGAATCAGTTTCTCATCCTCAGCTTTAATGAGCAACTGAGATAATACCTCCATACAAAGAATGAAGATATAAGGCGAAAGACAGTCCCCCTGTCTAATGCCCCGAGAAGGAAGAAAAGTCTCACTAGGAGAGCCATTGACCAACACTGAGTAAGAAATCGTGCTAATACACTGATAAATCAATTTACACCAATCTTCAGAGAAGCCCGACTTTTTAAAGACAGCAATGATAAATGACCATTCTAATCTATCGAAATCTTTAGAAAGATCAAGTTTTATCGCTATATGGCTATTTTTTGAATTTTTCTTTTTTGTTTTTGTTTTAAAGGAATGTAGAATTTCATGCGTTATCACAATATTGTCATGAATCTGACGATTAGCAACAAATGCAGATTGAAAAGGAGATATCAGAGAATCTAAAAGAGGCTTCAACCTATTAGTTAAAATTTTAGATATGATTTTGTATACACAATTTGATAGACTGGTAGGTCTGAAATCATGAGGGGTGGCCGCATTATTGATTTTAGGAATTAAAGTTATATAAGAAAAATTGTTTGTTTAAGCAGATACTTATTTGTGAAAAAACTCTACACATGTGAAACAACCTCACTATGAACAATGTCCCAGTTGTCCTTGAAGAATCCAGGCGGGAAGCCATCCGGGCCTGGAGAACTCCAAGGAGCCATCATATTAAACGTGTCCAAAATTTCTTGGTATGAGGGGATGGCAATTAAGGAAGCATTAATGTCTTCAGTTATGATAGGTGTAACAAATCTTAAAGCTACTTCAATGTCCCTCTCACAAGGGTTTGAGGAAGTATAAATTTTCTTAAAATGCCTAGAAAGCAAATCAGCTACTTGTTCTCTGTTTTCTAACCAATTACCTTGATCATCTCTTATAGTATGGATGGTGTTATACATATTCCTCAACCTAACATTGTTATGAAAGAAACTCGTGTTCCTATCGTAATGTGTGAAATAATTTATTCTTGATTTTTGTTTGTAGAAACAATGTTCTATTTCATACCAATAATCAAGTTGCTTGGAATAGTTCAAAATATAACCACCAATCTGAGGAGTGTAAGGCAAAGCTTGAAGTTTTTCTAACTCAGTATTTAACCTTCCTATAGTTGTTTTAATGTGACCAAAAGAATTAACATTCCACTTCACTAAAACATTTTTTACATGACTGAGTTTATTAACAACAACATAAGAAGGAGAACCATTTACTCTTTGAGACCAAGAATTACTCAGAACATCTTTAAATTCAGGATTAAGTTGCCAACACTTAAAGAATTTATAAGGAATGTTTGCATTCCTCTCATAATGAAACCATTTCACCATTATAGGACTGTGGTCAGAATAAATTCTACCTAGATTTGTGACTCTAGTTTGGGGTAAAACCGAGACCCATTTATCATTCATAAAACTTCTATCAAACTTTTCAAAAATCAAATCAGCAGGGTTTTTGAATCTTTGATTACACCAAGTATACAGATTGCCATACGAAAACACTTCATTCATATTCATCTTAATTAAATATTCTCTAACAAAATTAGGAGGAAAAGAACCATCAGCATTACCTCCTTGTTTTTAAGAGCTATGTAAAATGAAGTTAAAATCTTCGACTAGTAACCAGGGGTTATTGTCACTGATTTCTCTTGCCACTCAGAGATAAAGACCCATATAAATAAAAGAAATAACACAGTTTTTAATTGCAGGCGTAATGTCACACAAAATATGAATCATGTTTAGAGAACAACCTAGAACTTTAATACTCGATTTTTCAAAATATCCAAAAGCTAGACCACCCAATTTTCCAATAGCAGGTATAAAAGACCAAGCATCAAAAGGCAAATGATGAGTGTATTTTCTAATTGTATCAATATCAATCATTGTTTCAAGCAGACACACAATCCAGTTTATATTTTCTAACAAGATTAAATAAATGTCTCCACTTCCTATCAAAACAACAACCATTAATGTTCCAACATAAAAACTTCATCTCTAGGCTAATATAAAATCTAACAGTAAGGGATGATAATCAAGAATACAGAAAGCAGCGACAACAAATAAAGAAGATAATAAAAAGAAAAGGGCGAATGTAAGATACAATAAAGACGATTTTCTTAAAAAAGTTAACAAGTGATAGAGTTGTACTTACTAGATCATGGGCAGGGGAGGTTTCAGCTGCCCTAGGGTCCGAGTCCAGCATCATGAGATCAATTTCCTTCTCAAATTCTTATTTTGTGATAACATGTTCAGGAGGTAAAGTTGCAAGTGACATCGGTTCAAGTATAACATTGTCTAAAAACTCATCATTATGATCAATATCATTCATAAGATCATTTCTAGAACTGAGGGACATAAATGAATCAGAAGATAAATTCATTTATGATGCAGCACCGAAAATAAAACCCGAGGAGGAGACCAAAATACATTCCCACTCGAGGATCCCATACCAAAGGACTCTCCTACATTCCCAACATTAAAGGATACATCTGAAGGAGGGGTAAAGGGGGGCAAAGAAGAAACAGGAGGCCAACGATGGATATGCGTGAAAGAAAAGGCAGAATCACCAGAGGATACATCTAGAGGGTCGGATTCAAAATCAATTATAGGCCTTTTTCCTTTTCGATCAAAAGGATCACCATTGAGACCATGACGATTAATAGAAACAGGACGAGATGAACCCTGACCAGTATTTATGGGCTCCCTAATGGTCAAAGCAGTGACTGAGGGCATCACAGAAGCAAAAGTATGCAAAAAATTTGTCGATGTTCTATTACCTAAAACCCCGAGGTCTGCAGGCAGACTGAAAATACAAAAGGCTTGGACTGCACACGAGGATTGCCAACACCCGTTCCAACAGCAGCAGATCTTGACATATTGGAGTACACATCGCCATCAACATTCCTCCTAGGGTTAGTGACAACAACATGGGTAGCACGAGGGGAGGGAGCAGGAAGGGCTTTGACATAGATATTCGACTGAATCTCCTTACACTTATCATCATCATGGAAGAGCACGAAGCACCTCTTGCAAGCACGAAAAGGTAGCTTTGGATAAAACGCAGTCATATAGTAAGTCTTACTATTTGTATTAAACACTACCTTCCTTGTCAAGGGAGAATGAAGAGGCACCATAAGTTTGGCTTCATAATTATTTCCAGACGGAGAGTCAGCAGAGACAAAAGAACCAATCTGATCCAAAACCTCTCGAACCCTTCCTCTGTTCACCAAATCAGTTGGGATAAAGATTTGGACCGGCATGAGCGTAGTGTTCCAGACCAGATCAAATACATACTCCAAATTTCCTAATTGTTACACTGCAAAAAGCTGACCAAACATTAGTC
>JAJJWW010017260.1:0-35238 GCA_023531295.1 Papaver armeniacum | reverse complement strand
TGTTCTATCTTTCTTTGTAAACATTTCAAGAAAATAATCAATAAAATAGATAGTTATTCATCTTCAAATGGATTAGTTGAGTAAATTCTAGTGAGGGGTGTAGTGTGGGATTTCCTGCAACTACACTACTTGTAATTTCGGTTTTGATATTGGTTATCAGAACATGATGTGTGGAACCCTCGTGCCTAACTCTACAGGTTGCAAGTCTATTGAGATTTGTAAGATTCTTTTCGTGTTGTCCTTTATTTTTTCGTTTCTTTGTTATTTTGTGACAAAAAGGGGGAGAAATATATGGAGTAAACAAGTGGAACTGGCATTGATTTTATATTGATTGGTATCCCTAAGGAAAAGAACATTGGTGCATAAACGTTTTATCTAAACGAAAGAGTGAAAGCACAGACTAAGGGGGGGTAACATATCATATGAATTGGTATAACAAAGAAATGAGGATTGAATATTTACCTATCTTCCTTAGGGGGAGTATTTTCTTTGTTATTATAATGTCAACAATGGCATTTTCAAGGATTGAATGTAAGCAGTTTACCGTGCTGTTGAATCGGGAATCTAGCGTATGTGTAATGAATTATTGTAATTTGTTTATCCATATGATGTAAGAGTTTTGTCCCTAAAATTGACAAAGGGGGAGATTGTTAGAGCATAGCTCGGTTGAACCCACCAAGCGTTGGTATGTCAAGTTTGGTTGCCATATTTTAGTGAATCAAAACTCATGATTAAGAGTCGCTTGATTATGTACTAGAGTCAACTTCGTATAGGTTAGCTTGAAAGTATTAGGATACGAAACTTTACAAGTATTGCAAAGACTTGAAGATGTGAAGAAGCAAGGAGCTACAACGACAACAATCATCCTTTCACTTGAGGTTAGTAATATTTGACTTGAACTGTTTCATTCCCTAACATATTTTTCAAGTCGTGCATATTGAAAACAAAATTGTGAAGCATATTTGAACTCTAGATAGACATAATATTAAGGAATATAATACGAGGTTTATTGCTTAACCATTAAACTTTGTAGATAAGACATCGCCATAATCATTTGAATGCTATTGTGATTATGTATGGGTATGAGGTGAGGATTTCATCCTAGGGAACAATGTTTACATGTGTTCTAAGGAAGTAAGTTCATAAACTTGTTTGTGAATCGAAAAGGAAATCGCCAGGCATTATTGATTTTGTTATTCATTGTATATCTTATGAACAACCAATATCTGTGATTGAGTATAACCGTTCACGACTTGTTGTGTTCTTGGTAGAACTATTCACATAGGCCTGACTTATGTATTGGTATGACTTTTATTAGTGAAACCGATCTTAAGTCTTCACCTGAGATGGTATGATCGGGTTTGTAATTTTCTGTCTTACCAAATATGGGAAAGGGGAACCGATCCTAGTAAGAGGTGAAGTACATCACAAAGGGGAACCGATCCTTGTATGAGGTGTAGCAAGGATTATAGCAGAAAGGGGAACCGATCCTATGAACATGTGCAACACGTTTTTAGGCAAAGGGGAACCGATCCTATGAACATGTGCAACACATATAAGTTAGATATCATATATATGTGGGGAACCGATCCTAGTACCTAGTCAACCGAATTTTGGAAAGCTAGTGTGACTATGCACAGTACTCACATGGAAGGTAGAACTGAAACTTGTTTTGGTAGAACCGTTAAACCCATGATTGTGATTGAATGTTATTTGATCAATCGCATAGTTCTTTAAAGTCATATGAACCAATTCTAAACTTGTTTGGAAGTGTGGAAAATTGTTTGGAAGTGTTAAGATGAATACTTTGAACACGTGCTATGAATGTTTATTTATTTAATTGTTCGAAGGTTATTCCTTAATATGTGAAGAGAGAACTTACAAAGTTAAGAATCCCATGATCGAAACATACTTTCACCCGACTTTGAACACAAGTGCTACAATGAATGTTTATTTATTTAATTGTTCAAAGTTTGTTGCATTCACTTAATAGCTAAGGGAAGAGAATCCCATGATCGAAACATAAATAGCAAGAATCTTATCATGCAAACTCTTTTAATTAATACTCTTGAATTATTTAATAAACTTACATCTTAAATAATATTTTTGGCATGCACAAGGTTAAAAAAATAGGTTTAGAGAATACCACCGGCACAACGTGCCAAATTAATACAGTCAAAGTCCGCTAAAATTATAAGATAATACCTTTTTATTACCTATGTAGGCCCCATATGAAATATAAATTAATTAAGTTATTAAGCAAGTGTTTCGAGGGAGGTATAAGTTATTGTATATATTGATATACATATATTCAATACATTAATGATTTACAATGAGTACAAGGCACTCACTTGAAGACTTTTTGAAAAATGATTTAATTGTCTTTATTGTTTAAAGTCCTTACGTTTTTTAGCTAAAATCAATATCAACTATATCTCTTACCTAGAAGGTTTCACCAAGCATTGAATTTCATCTCTAATTTTTCTTATCATTTCAAGAATTTTTAAATTTAGTGTTGTTAAAACAGATTATCCTAAATTGAAAAACTAAAATCGACCTCTTCTCTCTTTATATCAAACAAACACTCAATAAGCCTTTACATAATGCTCCCTTGACTCCTGACCTCTGAATTGACATGCAAGGGGTTTCAAAGAGAAGCTATGAAAGAGAGAAATGAAGCGGTCATTGTTGATTTTTGGAGTGGTGACACTTTTAAAGATGAAGAAGCCATATTTTCTACGTGTGTATGATTTGTTTGTGTTAGTTAGTTTGATTTCATATTGTATTTATATTATATATTTTTATTTGTTAGTAGGATGATTTCATATTGAAATTCAACGGCTATGGATGAAATATTTTGCTTTTTGATAAAAATTTATTTTGAACATATAATTTGATATTGATATTGGCTGTTTATATATTACCTAAAAACAAAAATTAATTATTGAAATATTTTTCTTGATAAAGAAAATGTATTTAATATAGGAAATATAAAAGATATGTTATGGTAGCTTGATTGTATACTCAACAATAATTATCTAATAATTATCCTGATAAATTTATCTATAAATTAATAAGTATTAATTTATCGGTTAATTAATATCTCGCTTAATTAATAAATTTTAATGGTCCTGACAGCATTAATTTATAGAGTTTCTACTGTAAGTTAAGAATCTTTTAATTAAGGTATTTAACTTTATTTTGTAGGGAAATAAGAATTAGTAATGTGCATTTACTAATTAGAGATTTTCTGAGAAATTTTGATCATAATTTTTGGACAGAGCATTTCCAGGAATTATGGAAACCGAATTTGTGCTTTAATGAATATCTTGAGAATTTTTTCGGTTTTGGAAATTCCTTGGTTTCCAAACTTCCTTGTCTATAAATACTTGAAGTTTGCCTTTATAGCAAACTAATCTTTCTTAACAATAGACTTCCTCTTTGTTGTGTTGTTACTGGTGTAGCCGCCTATTCGGAGAGGAGAGTAACCTAATTAGGCGAAATCTCTTACGGCCGCTCAGTTTAAAGTCTTCTTTGGGATTGAGAAGCTCTCACGAGTACCGTTGGTGGGAAACTAGATAATTGCGGTTTATCTTTTGTTTTCTTTGATTTGATTGACTAACGGTGGTTGAACTTTGATTGCACCTAGTTTGTTTATGCTTGAGAATCTTCTCTTCTGATATAAGATTCACTCAAACTAGTTCGGAGTTTCGACATGGATCTTTAGACTATTGTTAGTTCTAAAGACGATCTTGTGATAATCCATTGTTAACAGACTCCGTTTTGTGCATGATTGATCACAAGAGATTCAAGTGATTGTGTGCAGGTGTTTATTGAAGATTTAAGAAGATTTGAAGACAAAGAAGATATTGAAGATTTTTGATTTGTGGGTTCATAATCTTTGGTGTGCACAATACTTGTTTTGGTAAAAGAGGATCCAATAAATAATCGGTTTATCTTTGTGATAGATTAGATTGATTAATTGAATAGATTGGAATCAACACAATTCTTTGGATTAATAGTGTTTTTGGCTTAATCTTAAACGATTACTTCGGTAATTGAACATAAGATAGATCTAAGGACCTGACGAAGGAGTTTATGTTAAGATAAACAGAAGAGCCTTTGTCCAACTCATATCACTTGGTTGAATACGAACCAAAGGAATTGTTCCAAGTACGTGACTAAGGTCGAAGGCGTGGGAATAGAGACAGAACTAGGTGAACTATAGGTTTAGTTGCTTGGTCTCAACTATACGAAGTTAGGTGTAATTTTGTGTAGCGGCTTAATCCTGAGAGTATTCAATTCTGGACAAGGTCCCGGGTTTTTTTAGCATTTCGGTTTCCTCGTTAACAAAATCTTGCTGTGTCATTTACTTTATATTTTCGTATTATAATTTTTTTATTATAATTAAAGTAAATTACACAAACGTTAATTCCTATTAACTTGATAAGTGAATCCTATTGTGTTTGGTTAAGTGATGTTATTTTATGTTGTTGTTTGTAAAGTGGCAAGAAAAGTATCGTTCACTTAGACTTGTGAAGATTCGTTTTAGACTTATATTAAAATAGAAAATCACGATGAAGTTGTTATCAAGATTTAAAAACACTGAGACTCAGGATTCCACCAATCTCCAATTTTTATGTGATTTAATCTAATCAATATTCATGCAACTCTTTACGTTAAAGTGATTCTAATTATTGCCTGTATTAGATTTTTGAAGAAACAATTGTAAACACCAAGCATGAAACATCAAAAGTCTTAAACTAAGCATGCTTCATCAAAATATATCACAACCATTCAATAAAAATCAATTATTCAATATTAGTTCGATGCAAATAATCATAAAAGAAATTGCAAATATTATTGAAATAGAATTTACCACATAATATTTGGAAAAATGGCTTCTTCCGTCGCCTTAGCAATGGGGTTTAGCTCCTCATATTATTCACGTTCTCAAAATAGTTGTTCATAGCTCAAATGGGTGAAAAACAAGAGAAAACTAAAAACTCAGGCAGTTTGCAACGCTGTAAAGGCGTTACAAACGAGCTGTTACAATGGGTGTTGAACTGTTACAGAAAAACTATACTTATTAATGGCTGCAGAAAGAACATTCTTATATGATGAATAATTAGCGACACATAGAAAGAGTCGCCTGTGTCTTCTTCTTCCTACTTCCTTGTTTATGATGAAAATAACTCTGCAAGTTTCGTGTTTTCTCTGCAACTACCCAGAATTATACCCCCAAGGTCTCGACACCTCTTTCTGGGACTCTCATAACCCTTTTATACACCCACAAGTTAATTTAATCTCTAAGAAATCTCCTTTTTCTTTTTGCCAAAGTTACGAGTTTTATTTCTTCTTTCCATATCCGCATATGCGGCTTCAAACACTCCCTGTTTTGATTCTCACGCGTCTTCCAAGTAGAATCCAACGTTTTAGACTCTCTCAAGGGTAATATCGAATCAAACAACTACCAATATTCCACTATCTCCAACCGGTAACTTCCATGTATTCAACCAAAATCCCGTGATACTCTCCAAGCCTTGTTTTAATCCAAACCCATGTAACTCTCTTTTTCTTCACCCTATGCGTCATCTAAATTATTTCCATAGACAGAGGAACAAATAATACGGGAAGTATTCTCCAAGAATGAAATAAACATCCGATAACAAATACCTCCCTGATTTAATGAGATATCGATGGAAACTTGCTTGTTTTCCAATTATGAATCACATACCATCCCTGTTTGACATTAACAGGCCCATACGAACCTAATCCAACAAGAAAATCTGACAAATATTCAACAGAAACCGATCCAGGGAAGTTTGCTGCGACTAAACTTTTCTAACTCAATTTCCCGCCAAAATCTTGTTATTTAAGCCGTGAATAAAGGTAGCCCCCTATCCAGAGTAGGGTGCCATTAGCCGTGGGTGTAAATGGCAGGTATGGGGTGCAAATAGCGGTGAGGTGCCACTTATCAACAAGTTACCCCTTATCCAAAATGGAAGTCCGAATAGCAGGTGTCCTCCGGAGGCGCCTTTAGCAACTTTTCGAGCCGAATTTTCCAAAAATGTTTATTTCTCCAAAATACCTACAAAGACATAAAATAATCAAATAACTACAAATCGAGCACTAACAATACACATAATTGAGACCAAAATAGACACATAAATGCGTCTATCAAATACCCCCAAACTTATTATTTGCTAGTCCTCGAGCAAATCAAATCTAGAAAATAAAATCCTAACTCACTGTCGCAGGTATCGTCGGTTGCATTTAACATATGCAACAAGCCTTTAAACCCATAGGTGGCCCTAGTAGCCGAGTTATAGTCTCGGGAGGGCTTACAAGAGATATACCCACAAAACCTTTACTCCAGACCCTAGCTATCTACGTAGAACCTTGGAAGGCACTAAAGAATCTCCTTGGTTGGCATACTTATTGACTACAGGAGGAAGTTCCCTGATGCGAAATTCCAATTGTTGTACACGAGTTTGCACTCAAGCATACTAAAATTCATATATAAGTGACAGAGCTCTACTCAGATAGTTCTGGACATCATAACCGGAGTCAACCAATCACATGGATAGATTAAGAAGATGGATGTAGAGAAAAACGTAGATGGTTTTGATGTTGACTAAGGTGAATGGTGTTTTCCATATCTGTCTGAAGGCAACTACTAGGATGAACCTATCACTACACCAAATTTTGAATTTAGCAACTCAGATTAGCAACAACTCTAGAGTTGTTGAGAATTTGCAACTGAAAATGCCAGTTGCCAAACTTTAGCAACAGCTTGTTTCTGTTGCGAAACTCGCAACAGTCAACATTCGGTTGCGAATAACAACATCCAGGAGTATAATCATGCGATTCACATGCTTACCAGGTAACACTTTTGACCCTAATTCCACCCATATTTTGGATACGAGTTTTAATCTTTAAGTTATTTTCCCCCATTGACTCATTGACTTCTTGACTTTGCAAAAGCAGGATTTATCCAACGAAAAATCGGGTACACAACCCACCTGCTTCATTTCTATCCACAAACTCGTTTACTCTCTCCTTATCTTCTATTCTCCATTACATCTTCATCTAGATCTGCAAAAATAGCTCTGCTTCCATTAAAACTCGTCTTCCATTAAACTCTACTGCCGATGATACTCTACCAAATACAGCTTTAGTTGTGTAAGTTAATAAACTTTGTGTGTATCTGTCTCTTTCATCTTCTCAGTTGTGTAAGTTAGATCGATGTTTAGGGTTTGGTTTTTTTAATGGATTTCTTCTCTGTTACTGCAGCTGGAAGCACCATTATGAGAGATTTTTCTAAGCGTAATTAACTTAGGTATGGTTTCATCTTTTTATTTCAGTTTTATTTTAGGCCAATAGGTTGTATCTGAGATTTGAGTGTTTTTTTATTTCAATTTTTTTATGATTTGGGTGTTTATTATGTTTGATTTTGAATGGTTTTTTGGTCGGATTTGATATTGATTTGGGTGTAACCAATAACTTAAATCTAAAAACTCAGTTCGGGTTTGATTTTGATTTGGGTGTAACCAAGAACTTAGACCTAAAAGCTCAGATTCTCTACAATAAGTTTGATATGCTTGGTTAGTTCTGTCAAAATTGTAAGCAGTTTAGTGCGAGGGCAAAAACTAACAATTTGTTCTTGATATACATTCACTTTGTACTAAACTTTGTGCTTTGTTTCTCTTGATGCAGGGTATCATAGAACACATTTGTGATTCTGAGGACTTGGGTGTCTTGATTCAACTGAATTAGGTTGTCATGTGAATAAAATTTAGATTGTGTTGTAAACTGAATCCAGATTTTAATGAAGAATTGATCTTCGCTGAGGAATTATGATTGTGTTCCCGATTTTGTTTTCAAATGTAAACAGAAACATCTATTATGCTTAGGTTGTAAGTTCAACTTGTTAGTGGTGTTAAATCAGATTTTAAGCTTGATGTAAACTGAATATGAAGTTGTTGGATGTAGGTGGATGGTGTTGTTGGTGGATGACCTGCTCTTTTAAGTCAATTTACAAAGGTGATCTTATGCATACCATTATTGCTGCTAGAGCTAATTTGGATTTGTTCTCCTGTTGGTAACAATGGTACCAAAAAAGGTTCTTATGTTGTCTTTTGGTTGTTTATAGGCAAAACAGGGATTGTGGATTACAAAAACTATGATGAGATGAAGTATGTTGTAAGTACAAGATCAAATGCTTACATCTCTAAGCCATTAGCAGAAACGTCAGATGAAGACCTTATGTAAGCTTTTTGAGACTGGTGTTTCGTAACTGGAATGCGATGTGTCATATAAGATGAGACAATTTCCTTTTCCAGTGAAGTTGTAGCGCCGAATACTCTTGGTTTATTGATATGTTATAGATATGTAAAAAATGATAATAACTCACATGTATAATGTCTTAAAATATCTCTTACTAGACCTACAATGACTCGTGGTAATGGATGAGATTATGTAGGCGATGAAGTCGATGCTCAATTAGCCTCGAGGAGGTCAACATTGATGGAGCTAGTTCAGATGGAATGCCAACTCCAAGGTACTATATTTTCAAAGTATGGTGGTGCATCCTTTGGTGGCACTACTTATCTTGTGTGCATTATCGCTGAAGTATGTGCAACACTCATTTAACTTTCAGCTTTAGGTTTTTCGTACCTTGTCTTTAATATTGTATGTATCCTCACCTAGATCACTTCATTTTGTCATTTTCCATCCGGGGATGGTTACAACTGATCTTCTTATGTCTGGGGCCATGATGAAGCAGGTCGAATACAAAACTTTCTCCACTTGATCTTTCTCAGAGGATCTTAATCTTGAGACTGACCCATATCCTTTTTGCAGGATAAGTTTTTCATTAACATCATGGCAGAACCAGCTGAAGTGGTAGGATTTTAGCACCACCTATCTAAACAATATTGAAGTTAATATGTCAAAATGTGTTCATAACTAGGTTTTGTCCTTAATATTTTTTGGTTCGTCTTTCTAGAATACGGCGTACATACCATAAGATACCACAGTTGATACTTAAATCATACACTAGTCATCCATTCAAATTATGATACTTGGATGTTGTGTGCATTTATTTTATTTTGTTGGCTTAGGGATAACAAATGCACAAGTTTGTCGGATAGTCTGGTGGTGGACGGCACTAGGCACTTGTCACCTTTAAATTGCTCATTTTTCTCTTAAAAAATCATTTATGACTTCACCTTTATACAAACTAGCAAACATATGTCTCTCTTTCTGTGTGTATGTGATCATAAGTGGAAGTAATTTATGTTATGTTCTTTACTGGTCTCCTGCAGGTTACATGTTTTGTTCCCAACATCAGATCCATCCCTATCTACGAAGTCCACTTACAATCGTTTCCTCACTGGGTTGAAAGCATACTCCCGGATATCTCAGTTAAGCACGCTTCGTGTTGTTATATTTGTTTGACTACAACACCAGCTTATGCAGTTTTCTTATATTTCAATACTTGTTGGTTATTATGTAAAGGTTAGATGTTGGAGATGGCAAAGAAGCAAGTCTCAAAAGGTGCCCAAGGAGCACACTTCAACATCAGTGCATCGAATATCTTAGGCCGGTAAGTTTTTCGCTGCCATTTGACATGCAATTAAATTCACATAGTTGGCCTTCTGTCAGAGTCTACATTGTAATTGTATTTCCCACATGTTTATGATCTGAAGACCTGGTCGTTTAGGACATGTACATGATCATCATGTACATCATAATACACATATCTGTAGAGTTTTTTCCTTGTGTGCGGTCTTCAACTTCAATTACTGAATTCTTTATGATATAACTTAATTCTTTGAAGATAACCTGCACTTACATTCTGTGAAGATAACCTGCACTCACCTCATAACTCAGAAGCACTGCACAGCTTCACAACTCAGACACTCAACCCATGTCATGCTATTAAGTTGGAAAAAAAGATGCCAGCACTTGTAGTTATTTTTTGATCTGTTGTTGGTAGTTTTTGTTTGATGTTGGTATTGAATTAATTTTCCCTCTGAGCTATTCCAGGGAGAGTTTATTTCTAATGGGATGCCTCTGGTTCTTTGTTGGCTTCTTCCTTCGACGATGGAATATTGCAGTAGAAGCTACAGTTAAAATTTTTGAAAATGTCTACAATCAATATTCGTCAATGGAAGTTAGATATTGAATCAGGTAACATAATCTGGCATTTCATTTTAGATCGTCAATGGCTACAATCAACAATTACAACTATTTCCTATTTTCTACACTTAATTCTTTCCAAGGAAAATGGCACCCAGAACAAGCTTCAACTTTACGTGGGTTTCTAAATTTTTTTCATGTTTTTGTAATTTTATGTTTTCGAATAACATAAGATGATGCTTGTCCTACTCCTACCAGTGATGAAAAGCAGTCTATTAAGTTCCGACTTTGCATTCGATGAGCTTGGTCTTCTAAAATGGATTCAGGTTAAATTTTGTATCAATATGTTGTCATCTTTGTGTGATTATTCTTTGGGTCATGATAAACTAGGACCACTATACATGTATAAATCTCAAGATAGAACATTGTACGTCTCTAACTGTGATACTTGAAGTTCACATTGTGAATCTTTTTTTTTTTTTTGTATATAAAACTCTTTGATGAATCTGTGGGTTATTAGATTGCATAATTACAACTGACGAATCAATTATAATGGAATATTGAATGTGAGGAATCGAATCAGGGTATTACAGGATAAATTGGGGGAATCGATTTTGACTAGGTCAACGAAGACTAGACCTTTTTTTTTTTTTTTGCAAAAGTTTAGCAACAACAGAAATGTGTTGCTAAATATGAACCAGAACAACTACATCATGTTCTACTAAAATATATCCCGGAATATCTCTAAAATTAGCAACAGGGTAGCCAGTTCATTTCTGTTTCTATAATTTAATTTCGCAACAGCTTATTTCTATTGCTAATGCGGTTGCTGACCGAAATTAGCAACAGAGCTAGAGCTGTTGCGAAAATCTGTGACAGGGTGTTTAGCAACGACAAAATCTATTGCAAGCCCAGTCAGCAACAAATATAAGCTGTTGCTAAAATTTGGTGTAGTGTATCCTAATGGACTGAGATACTGGTCTGACTAATATCAACACACTGGCATATACAAGGGAACCAGTGGTCAATAATCCTAACTCTAGGTCAACTCAGCTGGCATATACAAGGGTACCAGTGGTCGAATTTATTGAATTTATTCCGGTTGGTCTGGTGGTCTGGTCTCAATTTTTTTTTTTTTTTTGGTATCTCAATCACTCTATCTCAACCTAGCAGTGGTAACAACTTGATTCGTGTGGCCCATCAAATCACTTAGAAACATATTTAAAAGAAAATAAAATAAAAACAGAAGGTGAATAGGATTCAACGAGATATGGCGAAACTACCATGTTTTTTTCTAACACCTGGGCTCTGTGCTTTTATGAATAGACTCTTTAGATGTTTCCATCTAATCAGATTGGTTCCTCAACTCCTACAACCAAGATGCTCCCATCCACTTAGATTGGTTAGTGCCATCCTTAATAAGCATAAATTTCTAGGCTCTAGAGTTTATTTATTGCAACTAAAAAGTTTCTCCCATACCCCCAAACTTAAATCTAACATTGTCCTCAATGTTCTAAAGATTAAATTAAAAGCATGAACAAGGAGAAACTGTTACCATTTGAAGCAAAAGAGGTAAGGAAAGATATTACCGTGTCGCATGAATATTGGGTTACCTCCCAAGAAGTGCTAAGTTTAACTTCTTCAGCCAGACATTACGTACCCATAAAATGGCTAATTACCCTTTCAAATCGTATATCAATAGTCGAAACAACTGTGGATCATCAAAACCAAATAATACTGCCACTAAAATGAGACAACTGCAGAGGATCAGAAAAATGAACAAACGGAGCACAACCTTATCGAAAGTTTCTTGCAAGACAACTGGATCTATCTGGGACGACCAATTGGGCTTCATATGAGTGTCTTGACAAACAGATTCATCCGAATAACGGGTTTCTAATGACTTAATTTCTCCCTGGACAGTATCAGGGTGATCGGGTTGTGGTGTCTGAAGAGACTCAAGTAATACCTCGGATGTAAAAAGATCGAGTCCCAAGTTAAGGACTTCTAAGGGGGAGACTTGACAATTACTAGAACTATCACTACCCCCAAACTTAGGGTAATCACTACTCTCAGACAAACACCACTAACTATTGCTTGGATTTCTGGATCCTCGGAGTATTTAAAATACTCAAAAACTTCTTCTAGTTCTCTACCCCCAAACTTAGGGTCATCGTTACTCTCAGAAAGACCTAACATTATTGCCTGAATTTCTGGGTCTGTCGAGTCCTTAAAATGTTCGAGAGCTTCTTCTAGTTCTAAAGTCTGGTCATCTATATGAGCTAAGAGAATTGTCTCATCAAATTCATCCAAAGAATCACCAAATAAAGTGTCGTCCCAATTATCCTGAACTAGATCATGAACTAAAGTGCTAATCATATTCACTTCCTCTAAATCATCGGAAGGTTGTCTAGTAACATTAAAGACATTTAGTTAAGTGGTCATATTACCAAAGGATATGTTCATAAGTCCAGTCCTACAGTTGATAATAGCATTAGACGTGGCTAGAAATGGGCGACCTAAAATCACTGGTATTTGGTTTTCTGGGTCAGGGACAGGTTGTGTATCTAGGACTACGAAATCCACAGGATAAATAAACTTGTCGACCTCAATAAACATCCTCTATCACACCACGAGGAATTTTAACATACCTATCAGCTAACTGCAGTGTTATCTTGGTAGGTTTCAATTCACCAAGTCCTAGCTGTAAGTACACATGGTATGGAAGTAAGTTCACACTAGCTCCTAAGCCAAGTAAAGCTTTCTCTACCCTGTGTTTTCCTATCGTGCAAGAAATCGTAGGGGCACCTGGGTCTTTATAATAAGGAGTTGTGGTGTTCTGAATGATCAAACTTACATGACTAGCTAAAAAGGCTTTTTAGGGACACTAAGCTTTCGCTTTCGCGTATACATATCCTTAAGGAACTTAGCATAAGCCGGCAGTTGCCTAATTGCTTCTAGTAATGGAAGGTTTATGGTAACTTTCTTAAAAACCTCCATTATGTCATTAAAATTGGGGAATGAAACATTTCAAGTAAAATATCACTAACCTCAAGTGGAAGGATGATTGTTGTTATTGTAGCTCCTTGCTTCTTCACATATTCAAGTCTTCGCAATACTTGTAAAGTCTCATATCCTAATACTTTCATGCTAACCTATACGAAGTTGACTCTAGTACATAATCAAGCGACTCTTAATCATGAGTTTTGATTCACTAAACTATGAAAACCAAACTTGACATACCAACGCTTGGTGGGTTCAACCGAGCTATGCTCTAACAACTTAGATTTTGTTGATAAAGTTCTCCAAAAGCTTCGGTTGATCTTCGCCTTCAAACGGTAGAACGTAAATGATGACTACTTCATTTCTCAACTACATTATCCTAGACCGAGGCTTAACTAATTGTATACTAGAAATCAAGATATAGTTTTGACAACTAAATTTGACAACAAGCTTGAGATAGCAATACTTGTGAGTTCGACCGAGCAATGCTCTAACAACATCCAACTACTGGTGGCTACCTTGGGAAGACTGTTCGGGGAACAATAATGGTTTGTTTGCCAGAATAACTCTGACAACAAGATTAAGAATCATTTAAAGAAAGAAAAAGAAGACTGTTCGGAGAATAGTAATGGTCTATTTACCGGAATAACTATGATAACTAGATTAAACATCTAGAATTTAAGGTTGAAGATTTGAGTAAGAAAGTGTCAAATATTTATGGTTAAAATGGCGTAAGTATTATTGAAAATTTTTATGCATGGTTTTAATTATAATATCGGTTGCATGTGTTTGATTTTCGATGCACTCTATTATTTTTGGAAACTTCCTACTGGTCTGAGGTTTGCTCACCCCTTTTCCTTCATTTTCCACAGAGAACGAAGAAACACCATCAATAAACAAAATTATTAGGGATTTGGGCTTTGCGCGTTTTGAATTAATACAGAGTGTTGGTTTGTTTTAATATACTTTGATTTTGTAATTATCATTTTACAATTTTGTAATTTTAAAAGTAATTTTATATTCCATTTAATAAATTTTCATTTGAGTTGATTTTTGTGATTTTTATTAAAATATTTTGGAACGAAAAATCTGGTCATACACGAGTGGCGGTCCGGAAATTGGGACATGCTAGCTGGATCGAACCCGACCCACAAGATCGAAATCGTGTCCGCTGGAGATCCGAAAATTTGGGCTGTCACATTCATTTCGTAGAGTATTCATTAATGTTCACAATGATCCGGAAATGAGTTATTTAGTTTTTGGTTCTCAAAATCAAACACCCCTGCTTTTTATAACAGTGAATCATTTCGTTGTTTTGCTACTTGAGGAAGACCGGACGAAAAGAGTGCTTAAGGCCAAGTGGCGGAGCTTCAAAACGAGATACATTTCCTTAATCTGTGAATCATCACCACCTCAATTTCAAAAATAAAAGATCCAGATATCTTTAGAGTGTGTTTTTTCTTCTCTTTTTATAGCTTGGCGGGAGAAAGAATAAGACACCCTAATAATACAGTACAGAGACATCTAATAATGGCTAAAGAGTGTAGCACTGTAGCTAGGGACAAAGGCAAGGGTCAATGGCCCAATGTAAAGGAAGCCAAGCCTAATAAGTTAAGTTGATTCACTGTGTCGCATATTTGTCCCTTCTTCTTCATACACTGCATAGTTATATGATTAACACAAGTCACAAATTCCACTGACAGTTTCTCTCCGCTTATTCTTCCTCACCTATGTGTCAGGATACTGCTATACATAGGCCATGTTGTAACGAGGATCACCACTAGATCTGGATTATAGCGAAGGGAGAAAATGCAACAACAACAACCAAGCCTTTAGTCTCGAACAATGTTAACACAACATCTAGTACACGGTAGTCTCTTGGCTAACAAGTTTATTCTCCTGTATATTTAGAAATCAAAACCAATTAGGAAATACTTTTACCTTGAAGTTCAAGGAACTCTTGTATATATATTGTATCTCTGTATAATTGAGAGTGTGTGATTAAAATCAATAAGATTGTCTTCAGTTAAAACTATTCTGTCTCTTATCTTCTGTCAAACTATTTTGTCTCTTCTTCTCTATTAACCTAAACCTAAACCTGCAGTAAACCTAAACTTTCAGTAAACTTAGCTTGGTGTCAGAGCAAGGTTAAGCGAATACTTTGTTATCTCAAGAATACAACTACCTTTGGTATACTTCTTCGGCCATCACCTTCTCTACAATTATCCTTCAGTGCATATACTGATTCTGATTGGGATGGTTCTCTTGATGATCGTTGTTCTACTAGTGGCTATTGTGTTTATTTGGGTGGTAATATTATCTCTTAGAGTGCTCGTAAACAAAAAACAATATCTCGTTCTAGTACTCAAGCTGAATATCGGGGACTTGCCATTGCGACTGCCGAAATTATGTGAATTCAGTCACTCATTTCGGAGCTTCGTATATCTACTCTTTCTCCTCCTATTTTATGGTGTACAATCTTGCTGCAACTTATCTCACTGTTAATCCTATATTTCATGCACGGACGAAGCATATTGAAATTGACTATCATTTCGTTCGTGATCAGGTTGCTTCCAAACTTCTAGATGTCCGTTTTATATCATCTAAAGATCAAATTGCGGATATATTCACAAAACCACTTTCTAAAGATCGGTTTTCTCTTTTGCGGTTCAAGCTCACGGTTCATGATAACCCGTTACGCTTGCGGGAGGGTGTTAACACAACATCTAGTACGTGTACATTGTGACCCAACGTTGTACACGCTAGTCTCTTGGCTAACAAGTTTATTCTCCTGTATATTTAGAAATCAAAACCAATTAGGAAATACTTTACCTTGAAGTTCAAGGAACTCTTGTATATATATTGTGTCTCTGTATAATTGAGAGTGTGTGATTAAAATCAATAAGGTTGTCTTCTGTTAAAACTATTCTCTCTTATCTTTTGTCAAACTATTCTGTCTCTTCTTCTCTATTAACCTAAACCTAAACCTAAACCTGCAGTAAACCTAAACTTTCAGTAAACTTAGCTAACAAATTTGGATAGGCTAGAAATGAAACCCATGTCGAAGCAAGTGAGAAAGTGAAGAAAGTAATTTTACAAGTTTTATATTCAGCATAACAAGCTTCTTATTGTCTAAAATGATGTGGTGACAAGTAAAATGGAAGTACTTAGGCCAGAAAGCATTTTAAAAGAAATTTACCAATACTCATTTTTGGTTGAAATTTTACACCATTTTTGTGACAACTTTGCTTCAGACAACTGTTATGCCATTAGACCATGAATCTGACTCACTGAGACAACATTTCCGCATGCATATGCCATTAGACTTGGAATATGGTTCCCGATGTCATATCGTTTCGATCGATCATGCTGAGTTAGCTCTGCAACTTGACCGATTCACTAACGAGTTCCGGACTAGAATGGTAGTTAAACTTAAGGGTACAAAGAAAAACACTTTTCGGCTTTTTAATGTTATCAGTAATAATCCTCACCCTTTGGTCTTCCTGATGAATCAGTTTTAAAATGGCTTGATCATTAATTAAATGATGTTAATTGACCCTCAAAGTTGGCTAAAACTAAAAGGGACCCTTAAACATAATTAAAAAGGTCAACATCAGTGAACGAATAAACTTTTAGGACAATAAAAGCTGTCTAGCTTGCTAATTAACAGATCCTCTTTGACTCAAAAGTGATTAATGCTTAAAGTTTGAACTGGTTTTGCGTAGTCGATTCCTAATAGAAATCACATTTTATGCCTTTGCAAATTTTAATATTTCGATTTTTTTTTAATCAGTAAAGAATTTGGTGTTGATCTATTTGTTTAACATGCAAATTTGATCAGCTAGTTTTAGTTTTACCAAGCTGCTCCAAATTTAATGGTGCTTGCAGTAACAGAGAGTACCCCGTTTAGTACGATTCAGTCGATAATTTCATAATCATTGAACTTAATCGGCAACTCGATAATTCCATAAGCATTGAACTTAATCGGCAGCTTAGACATATTATCCCCATTTGTTATTTCACATTCTCTTTCTGTTTCTTTTGCCAAGTTATGGGTTGCAGCACTTGCACATGCATTCACCTCGTGAGCTGCTATAGGACGATGACGCATTTCCAGCTTAACCTGTTGGACTTTTGAGGAGGCTAAAGAGTAAAGAGACCATATAAATTAATGCACGTGAAAATTTGCATTATAATAAGCTTGTTTCCTTTCATCCGCCCTAGTATTATGAAATTATGTACCTTCATATGAGTAGTGGAAAGTGGAAAATCTCCCCAAATGGGGAAGTCTATGGATAGATAACCTTCGGGTCCAATTTAGTTGTCGACGGCTTTTCAGTGGGACTAGCTGTGTTTATAATGCACACAGCTCATTCATCATTTTTATGTTTTTATTTGTTTTAAAACTAATTTTTAAATAATAAACAAATCAGTGATTCAATTTTATTGTTTTTCTCGAACTGATTAATCAGTTGAAGCCCAACACTGTGGAACTGAAAGAAGGTCCAAAGTCGCATAAATGATGCTTTTGGATCGATGAAAACATAAAATATTTGACCGTGTATTAACAAGGAGGAGGATCCCTTCACACCTTTATTAACAAGAAGGCTGCTATGTAATTGTAAACGAAAATGCTAGATCCACCGTGATTTATTCACGGTGGAATCCAGGGAATTTGTTTACGAAAAATAAAAAACTGAAAAATACCCCTTTTTTCCTGTTCCCAAGGATTTGTTTCTATGATATCAACCCAATTGTAAAAGGCTAGTTATCCTTTCTGCTGAATCAATTTGACCATGTTTAAAAGGTAGTTATCTTTTCTATGATTTTTTTTTTTTTTTTTTTCGAGTGAGCTATTTATATCTCTTTTTTTAGTGTAATTATTGTAGAGTTATGATTTATTTTATTTTGATCGGTCTTGTAGAGTTATGATTCTTACGGATTTTATGTACTCTTTTGATTACTCCATGTAGAATTTGGTACCCTGTAGTAGCCGGGTAAATTCACTCTCTCTTTTTTTTTTAAAATTTGTCACACTTGCACGTAAATTTTATATGTACTCAATTTCAGAAGAAGATAAAATAGAGAGACCAAATACGCTTCTATATTATAGATTTTGTTTTGACTTGCCATGGCTATTTCAAGGTGCAAAAACACTCTTAGAACTATATACTTTGACTTCTATTGATTCCTTTACAAATAATATCAAAAAGGTCAACACTTTCTTGAATCAAGAAAATTTTTCTCTTTAAGCTCACGAGTAGTAATAAAATCAAGAAAAGTAGCAAAATTGGTGTCCAAATAGCGCCTTGGATTGTCCTCGTTAATGAGTGTTGGTGATGGTCTCACCATATTCATGATTGGCATACTATGTAATGAAGCTACTGATGTTCTCGACTTGATTGCATTCACTAATACTCTATGTAATACACTCTTGTATCTTCCATTACTGAATATCTCAAGATGATCACCAACATTGACGACGAAAGAATTTGGGATTGGTTCGACGGTTAGCCATTGTCCTTCGTGTTGTATTTGAAGTCCTTCGACTTCATCTTGGAGGAGAAGAGTAAGAAACCCGTAATCGGAATGTGGTGGCATACCGAGAGTTAGCTCCGGTTGTGGACAAGATGGGTAACAGTTGACAACCATCATATGGCTTCCGTCTTCGAATTCTTTTGAAACGAAATCCTTTAATGCATCATTGTTGTGGTTTCCCGTTGTCTTGGGAACTATTCCTAGACTCTCTGTAATGGCTTCCATGATCTTGAGAAACAAGAACCTGTTTTCTTTGGCATACTCAAAGATGGAATCCCTGTTAACAAAAGAAATCACTATTAGCATTCAGATTCGTAATGATCATCAATTAGTGATTACTAAACATGGATTAATGAAATCATCAACATACCTGAAATCTGCAGGGGAAGTAGGCCAATGAGGAAGAGATTCATCCATGGAATGGCAATTCAGTTTCAAGAAATCTCTCCAGCAGAAGACACTATCTTGACTTTGATTGAAACTAGTTCCGTAACGAACCGGTGCTCGAACATCAGTCGTCATAAACTTTGATCTCTCTTCCATAGGTTGCTGGAAAAATCTTCGACTTACATCGATCATATCTCCGATTGTATCAGTAGAAATGCCATGGTTTATAACCTGCAAATTAACATTAATCAAACCCATTAGTACTTAATCCAAAAATTAACAGCTTAATTCATCCAAATTAAGTGATTAAACGAATCAGCAGAGAGTTTAGTCTGAGCTGTACCTGAAAAAACCCATAATCCTCACAAGCTTTGGTAAGAGAATCAAGAACTGCGAGTCGATTAGGACCTTCTAATTCAGCAAAATCAATGATAGGCAGCTTAACATTCAAACCAGATAAACTGGGCACTAGTTGATCTTTGTTTCTTTGAGAAGCAGGAAATATGTACTTCTTAGGAACTTTAGAAATTCCATTTTCAGCTAAATGTCTAACTCCTTTGTTATGCTTCTTCATCATACTTTTTGATGAAATATCAACCTCTGGTTTTGTTTCCATAACTTTACACCCCATTTTTGAATTTAGAAACGTGGGAAGAAAAATGATTTGATGAGAATTGATGGGAAGAGAAAAAAAAAGCTTCAGAGAAAGGGAGGAGGAGATGTTGTTGTTGTTGTTGATGATGATGAAAAGAGAGGGAATTCAATTATGTATTTATAGGGGAAAGGTTGGGGCATGGTAGGGACGGGAAACAGCAAACACACAGAAATCTCTTTAACTAGTTTTCGGTTTTATATATGAATTAAAGATTAAAAGGTAATATTACAAAGACTAATTCTAGTATAACGACATATGCTGACTTTTTATAACTCTAGTCACTAGTGTACATTTTCGTATAGTTGTAAAGTCCCCTCCCGACCCCCTAGTCCCTACCTCTAATTATAAGCTTATCTGATATTCTGACTCTTTTTGGTTTTTGGCTCCGAGCATTTTCCTTGTTTCTGCAGGGAAACTTCATTCTCTCTTTATCATTTGTTGATTTGTTTTTTTCTTCTTAAATTCTACGTACAGTAACCTGTGCAGTTGTGTGGTTAAGAGATAGTTTCTAAATTCGGGATTAGATTTGGGTACTGCTGACTTTCTATTTTTTGAACTGTAGTCTAAGTTTTCTTGTATAGTCTTGGTCAATTTGACTGAGTTTGTATAGCATGAATTATTATACTGCACAATCATATATGTCAACGCGCATAAGAAATGGTCCCTAACTTCACTTACATTACCCGGATTCCAACTTGCATTTTGTTTATGCAGAAAATTGTCTATGCACAGGCTGATGCCCCCAATGGATGACCATTGCATTCACAAGTTCAGTAGTTTAGCCAGGTTGGGGTTAACTGCCCCCAAAGTTATGCCCTTTAGGTTTTCTCCCATGATTTGTCTGTCGCTCAATCATTGTTTTTCCATGGCTTAGTGTGATATCCACAATCATTTCTGATAGAGTCTATAGTTTTTTTTTTCATTTTTTTTTTTCTGAAACCAGAATTTGTCATTCCGAGATTTCGGATTTAGACTGATAAAAAAAAATGGGGGGCAAAACTTTAGAACATGTAGGAGCTTCAAATTGAATATGAGATGACTTTGTTTGATTTGATCTGATTCCTCAGAGGTTCCTTCACTAATCTTGCTTTGAATTTTTGGCTTCGAAATATTTAGCTGGTGCCTCAGTGCCTGGCTTAGAACTCCACACTTTGAAGTCAAAAACCCCCCAAACACCATCATAAAGAAGGCCCAAACAAACATCCACTAGACCTGCCGTAACTCTACCGGACACCTCAACCCCACACATGGATAAACAGCGCACACAAACGACCGTACCCTCATTCTACGTGGCTTAAATTTTAAACAACGTAGCTATTACAGCTTGGATCAGGAGGAATGATGAATCGTACTGTACCATGTACGGTGTACCTCAACCAATAACTTTAAAACCAGGTCAACTAAATTAAATTAGTTATCGGTTAACATTTAAGACATATGTCGGTATAATCACTATTCCAAGACTGACCCTAAGAATTGGACTTTGAAGCTAAATAATTAGTCGGCAGCTGCTTCCGGCAACAAAAAGTTCATGTAAATTCTACTAATCCAGCCTGGAACTCGGACATTATATTTTCTTAATTATGTGCTTTTGTATTTTCTTATACGGGCCTCTGTAAAATTCTTCTATTAAATTACTCCCTCCGTTCTTTTTTAATAGGCTGGTTTTGTTTTTTGAGAAAATTAAGGAAATTAAGAGAGCCAAGGTTTTGTTTTTTGAAAAAATTAAGGAAATTAAGAGAGCCAATCATTGAAAGTGGTCCTCATGATACTTGTCAATAAAATAAGTGAAGTGAAATGGTCCCCATGACACTTGTCAGCAAAAGAAGTAAAGTGAAATGCTCCCATGACACTTGTCATTAAAAGAAGTTAAGAGAAAAATGGTCCCAAAAAAATAAAGTTTCATTTGACTTTCCCAATTAGGAAACCAGCCTATTTTTTTTGTAAAATTTATTTATAGAAAAGAACGGAGGGAGTATTAATGGGAAAAATATCCAAATTTATTATTTAAGAATGGAGGGAGTATTAATCTCTGATATTTACGATTTGAATTTAAATCAAATAAATAGATTTGATAAAAAAAATATATATATAATATATCAGTAGTGTATTACTCTTTTTCTCAGTGAGGAGGATGTCAACGGGATTAAGTTACATACTCATGTTCGGAGTAGTCTTAATGTTGGGCACATATACGTAATACATACGTCTAAACTTTTAATGAAATTAACTAGTATTTAATTAAGTGAGTTAATTAAATATTTAATCAGGAGACCGAAAAGGGAATAAACTGTTTTTAATTGACTGTTGAGTAGACTTAAAGTTAAAAGAGCTATTCAATTCCAAAGATCCTTTGAATGAAGAGGTGATTTAAGGTTTCGATCGATTGAAGAAGCAGCAAAACCACTAGTTTAGTATTCTAAAACTGCCATTACCACTAAGTAATCAAAATAAAATCCTTGACTCCAGCCTTAGTTTCATAGAAAGTTGGGGGTACTAATTAACAATGATTTAATTAAGGATAACCCTTTTTTATAAGCTAGCTGGCTATGGCTATAAGTCACTCTCAAGGGAAGTGATTTGCTGCTAATGTTTAAGTAATTACTCTTAACTGGCACTTAGTGTAAAGCAAAAGGATTAAATATATGCTCACAGTAAGATGCCAATAAGCTCGTACTTATCCAGTGAAGAATGTTACTAAAAATGGCATCTTTCTTTTACGGGATACAGCAGTGGTTGCCTAGCAGACAGGCACACTATGAGTTGCATAGCGTTCAGCTATGGGTTCCGTAACTGGCACTTAGTGTAAAGCGAAAAGGATAAAATTACTCTTAACTGGCACCTAAGACGACGCACCTACGTTCAGGCTGGTTCAACGGCCAAAACAGGAGTTTGTGAGGGGAAAAGATTGGACCAGGTGTAAGTTGGAAAGTTCTGATAAAGTGATTTTACGAAAAGATGCCACCGGGGGCAATTTATTGCGAAACAAATAACAGAGTACATTTACATGGGATTCGTTGGTAGCCCAGTGATTTTATTATTATTATTATAATTAATATCTTTCAAAATATTATTACATGAAACTAGTTGGAAGCCTAACAAGCTAAGCTCCAACGACATACTTCTACATTAATTGAACAGGTTGCTGTACTAACCTACCAGCGAGCCTCATGGGTAATCTAGCCAAGAGAGCCGAAACGGCGGGAGGGGGGCTGAGATTGTGTCACAAGGGGGACAAGCTAACACTACCTTCCATGTTAATTCCTGCAATATTACGCCATTGGGGACTCGAACCTGGGACCTCCTGAAGCGCATTAAACTTTGGGGAACGGAGATGACCAGCTGAGCTAGGGCCCGTTCTTATTATTATTATTATTATTATTATTATTATTATTATTTTATTTTTCCAAATTTATTTTCTTTGATTGTAAAATATTTAAGGAAAGAAAGATAACTCTTCCATTACAAGGGGTTTGGTAGGGAGCCTAGCAACAAGCTGGGCACCTACACCTTTCTGAATGACAATCCCTAACCTGTGAAATAAGAAATTACCAACTTTCACATTAAGATCATGTCGAGCAATGCAGTTATTCAGTCTTTTCAGGAAGGATATCATGTCTGCCCCCAACTCGCCAAGGGTGGTGAAAGCAAGAACACTCAAACCATAACCGTGCGAGTCACATTTGTCCAAATACTTATTGTGTTTCCGAGAGACAGCATTGGAGTTTGCGATGCCAGGCTTAAAAGACCGAACACCACCCCCAGTGAAAGGCGAAACACCAGTAACATCCATGCATACATCCTTGTCGTTTTCCCAATTTTCTTTTATTTTTATTGAAAGGTAAATATTTACACAGAGATGACTGGGAGTCGCGCAACAATCTGCGCCCCAACCCCTTTTTGAATAATAATACTTAACCTATGAAAAAGAGAAACTCCTGTTTTGCTGTTAACATCACGAATGTCCATACAATTCTTCAATCTTTTCAACAAGACAACAAAATCACCACCTAATTCACCCAAGGTTGTGAAAGCTAAAACACCAAAGCCGTATCCATGAGACAAGCATTTGTCCGCATATTTGTTCCTCTTACGAGTAATAGCAGCCGAAATAGCATGACCAGGCGTGTAATTACGATTTCCACCTTTAGAGAACGACGAAACACCGATAACATCGAAGCATACATTCTGGCCATTCTCCCAATTATAAATCAGAATATCGGTTGGTCTAAGAGGAGTGTTCGTATCAGATAGAAAACCCAATGGGGTTTCTTTTCTGGCAGCAATACCGGATTTGTAACATATGTCGGCAAGCAAGTCTCTTACCATATCATGTCGGAATTTCTGACCAACCTCACTAGCGCAGTGGATAGCATGGTCACCAAACTGATCCATAGCTCTTTTACAACAGGGGCATGTACTGTCTTCAACAAAAAGAGGAATTCCCAACCTGTATTGTAGCACAGACATGAAATGACGCGGCCCAACGGCTTGGTTATGTACAGAAATGGGAATGGCCTTAAGATAATCTTGCGCATGAGGTAGTATGTTGCTTTGCCATAGATTGGAGTCACGTTCTGACAAGGTGAAGGTGTTGTTGATATTCTTCTTAAAAACATCAAAGAAATGAACTGCCAGTAGCTGCATGGGCTGTGGGGCAATTCCTTCATCTCACATGATCCTTTCTGAGTTTTATTCTTCAGGATCCACCTCTGGCTCTTTCCCATTATCTCTGGCCAAGCACTTGCATTAAATGTTATTTGAAATCGCCAAAAATGGAGATGCTGGTAGACAGATCTGGAAATATGATGCAAATCAAGTTTGGTTTTTGGCCAACAAGCAATCCAACAATAAAGGATTCTACCTTCATATTTTACTCTCTAAGCCTAATCCCAAAGCGGATCCTGTCTCGTTTTACATTCCTGCTGGTAATTGTTTTGAAGGGTGGTTTGCCATGGCATCTGCTCTAGAAGAAATCCTGTTATTTTCCAAATCTTTGGGATACCCCATTCCTAAGCCAATCCATACTTCATCACATAATCCTTCCTATGCTCATATTCTTAAAAACAAACCTTTAGCTCCACCTAAAAATCCAAATCTTGCAAAATTTGTTCCCAATGTGACAATACCTAAAAATACTTCCCTTAATCTATCACCTTACACCTGTGATCGATTTGTTGCTCCTTTATTGAACATTCTGGATTGTAAGAAGGGTCTCCAACTAAACCTCCTTGACAATTCAAACCCTTTAGGATTATGGCAAGATGCATTTGTGGTATCGTCTCCAATACCCAATTGCAATTGGACAGAGGTTGGTTCAGCTTTTAGTTTTGAGTTACAATGTTATTCCTTATTTGCTTTATACCCTATTAACTCTTACCCGGCTATCTTCCATGTGGATAAAGATTTATCTTCTGCAGATTTTGAATTCACATTCACTCTTGGAAATGTGATTTACTCAGTTTACAGATGGGATCATAAGTTTTGGAAAACTTCCCCTATCATTGAAACTGATTTCTTTGTAGATGTTCTAGGGGTTCCATACCAATTTTGGTCATCTGAAGTCATACATAAAATTGGTAATCTCTGCGGTGAAGTTTTATTCATTGATCCAGCATCTCTCAAACTTCAAGATTTAAGGGAAATACGGTTAAAGATCAGAAACTTTAATGGAATAAACTACATTCCCAGAGTCATCAATCTTTTCACAAATGAAGGTACTTTTGCTGCCCATGTTTACATCACCGGAGTTTCAAATTCGGTTCGTCGGAAGGTTGCTCCGTTATCGGAAAATTTGAATTACAAACCGAAAGAATCAGTAATTGTTGTTCCGAATCTAGGGGATCTCAACAACATTGAGAGTAATTCTATCCCTATTTCTAGCAAGTCTATAACAACTACGGTTGGTGAGAAGAGTTCTGTTAAATCTACGACTAATTTTGTGGCTTCTTCCTCAAGGAATATTTCATGCACACGTAAACCTGGACATCATGGTTCGCGTAAGAGAAGGAAGAAGAAAAATAAGCCCCATTACATGCCAGCACCGACCCAGATTTGGAGGAAAATACAATCTCTTAGCATTTCACAAGATATGGAAAGAGTGTCTGCGGATATGGAAATTGATCAAGTTCTCGCATTCAAGCTACATATGGATGACTCCATAGACATTGATCAAGAAACTTCAAATACCTTTATTCGACCTTGTCATATTCCTGAACCCATTCAAACCCATCTTCCACTAAATTCATCCCAGTCTATACACCATCCTAGCATCATACCCACTCAAATTCATCCTCCAAACCCAAACATCTTCAATCTTTTTTCCTTCATTGATCCAATTCCAAGGCCAGTTTGTACACTGATCACTCTTCCATTACGCCACAAAGCTCCTCCAATTCTATATAAGCCTCTAATCCTAAAAAAACCTCTAATCGTAAAGAAACCTCCAATCTTTAATATTGCATCTTTAAACTCTACCACAGTCATTGTACCTCATCCCCAACTCTCTAAATCCTTACACTTTGAATTCCCAAAGTGGATTATCGATGAAGTATCCAGACTATTTCATCTAGGGACGCGGCTTGGAATTACTTTTGAGGTAATGCCAAATTATTCAAAAAGGTTCCTGCTCTCGAAGATTTCTCAGGAGGGTCCGGTGATAAAAGATGGTCACAAAAAGACCTTGGGTCCAACCATTATAGATGAACATTTTGCAGTTCAAACTTTGATTGAGTTTGATGGGCTACAGAAAGTATCAACTCATGAACCAAAACAACGTCACCAACCTCTCTATGGTTTGGAGGATACTTTCATAGTTACTTTGGAGGCATCAGACTCATCTTCATCTAATTTACCTATTTATCCTCTCGGTTTTGAGCTAATAAGTGACGATTGCTTAGATGATGCTTGTACTGTAGATATTTGTGTCACTCCAAAGAAGCTATCTAAAGAATGTAAAAGACTGGATATCACATTAGAGGATATTGGAAAATTGGGTGCAAAGACAAAAAGAGTTACTAAAAATAGGGTATATCTTGGTTATAAATGAGTTTACAAATTCTCTCTTGGAATGTAAGAGGTTTATGTAACATAAACAGAAGGGTGATTGTTAAGAAGATTATTCAGATTACTAAAGCTCCTGTCATCATGCTTCAAGAAACAAAAATGATGCACTTCTCTGTTCATGACATCAACCAGATTTGTGGTAGCTCTAATTATGGATGGACTTACCAGCAATCTGTAGGTGCATCTGGTGGTATGATCATCCTATGGAACCAAGACTTTCTGGAGGTGAAAGAGTCTTTGGTTGGTGATTACACTCTCTCAATACATTTTGTCACTAAAGTAGATAAATTTGAATGGGTTTTGACCAATGTTTATGGTCTTAACAAGCCTTATGAAAGAGAAGATTTTTGGGAGGAATTAGACAATATTTGCAGTTATTGGGACTCCCCTAGTGTTTAGGTGGTGACTTCAATGTCATCACTAAGTGTTCAAGAATCACAAGAAGTATGGAAGACTTTTGTGGTTTTATCAACCAGCATGACCTTATTGATCTAACTCTCAAAGGAGCCAGATACACATGGTCCAATGGTCAATCTATTCCTATCATGTCTAGGCTTGACAGATTCCTTATCTCCCATTCTTTTGAAACCCAATTTCCATTTGTCTCACAAATAGCTAAAGCCAAACCCACTTCAGATCATATTCCTATTCTTTTAGACATCTATGATCCTTCTTAGGGACCTAGTCCTTTTAGGTTTGAAATCATGTGATTCATGGAGAATGAATTCATAGAATTGTTAGAAGAATGGTGGTCTTATTTCTGTTTTGCAGGTACCCCTAGTGTTGTTCTTTGGTGTAAGCTCAAAGCTTTAAAGGAGAAACTCAGGGAATGGAATGTCACAACTTTTGGTCACACAACTACTAAGCTGAAGGAAATATTATCAGATATTCAGGCATATGATACTCTTGCTGAAGACAATCTTTTATCTGATATGCAAATACAAGACAAACTTAAATCTGTGCAAGAATTTGAACATGTTACTCACATGGAGGAAGTATCTTGGAAATGCAAATCAAATAATAAGTGGTTGAAAGAAGGTGACAGGAATACTTCTTGGTTTATTAGACAAGCTTCTGCCAGGAGCGGGTTTAATAGAATCAGACAACTCTATATAGATGGATCATTAGAGGATGACAGGTTCAAGTTACAACAACACATTGTTGGTTTTTATGAAAATCTTTTCAAAGAGGAAGAGATTATTAGGCCTGTTCTTGGGGGCATTGAGTTTGAGATTATTTCTGATATTGAGTTTACAATTCTTGATGCTAATTTCATTAAAGCTGAAGTTTTGCAGGCTATTCAAGATTTAGGACAAGACAAAGCACATGGCTGATATGATTTTTAATTGTCGTTGTTGTAGTAATTAAGATTCGAACTCTAAGACTTGTTGAGATTAAATTTAAAGGTTCAATGAAAATAATAAAAGAGAGAGTTACTGGGTCTAGGATTTCACCGAATTCATATCAATAGGTTCAATTATTTATTCTTCAGCAATTATTGCTCAATAAATAAAACAACATGGACTCTTATTTTTTTTTGCCAAGGTAGATTCTCCAAATATTAGTTATAAATCGTAAGCATGGGACATCAAACATCTAAGCAAGCATGACCCATCTAATAAAATGATAACTAATTTTTTCAAATCATAAAACAATTTAAAATAAATGCAAAAGTCATAAAAAGAATAAAATAAATTCACCCATGTATGAAGTTCGGCTTCCTCCGTCGACCCGGTGTCGGGGCTTAGCTTCTCATAATGAAAACACACTCAAAAATATAATTTATAGCTCAAATGGTGTTTTTCTTAAAGAAAGCTAATAATACAATTAATCTGCAACGTCAGTATTGGCGTTACGAAGTCATCATTACAATATTTGTTGCAAATTCAAAACAAGCGTGCCAAACCGATCATTATTTAGTACTCGTTTATAAACGACAGTTCTCTGTGCGACAGTCAGTTGGTATCGAATGTTCTTCTTCTTCTCTGCAGCAGAGAAATCTGCTCTGCAACCCGCTGTTCTTCTCCCCAAACTCTCGATCCCCCCTCAATGAGACCCCAGGAACCTATTTATACCGAACAACACCAAGAAATCTCGCTCATTAACCCACAATAATCCTCCATTACTCAATGTTAAAGAAAATATTTTCTTTCCTTTTTCATGCATCTACAGCTGTATAATTCGTGCAAAATATCCTTGTTTAAATATTGCACGCTTCTTCAGCAAGCCAACTCGATCCAGACACGTGAGTACACGTTTAAATTCGATGCAATCCCGTGATTATCTCTTTCCGTGAACGTGCTGCCCTGTTCTCTTCATTTGGATTATATAGCCAAATTCAGTCGACCCAAATACATACACCAAGTCTGTTAAGCCCAATCAAACCATCCCAAGAAGTTTCAGCCATTGAGTCGCTCTAAAACATCCCCAAAACTCGAACCAAGAAGCTGCCATAGCCTGTGAGCTTTTCCCGCCAAAACCAACATTCAAACGTTGAAGATGGTGTCCCCCTAACGAAACTGGGGGTGCGAATAGCAGGTGCCCAACTGAGGTGCCCCTTAGTAATTTAGGTGCCCCTTAACCGAAATGAGAGTCCGCATAGCACATGTCCTCCGGGGGTGCTCCGCATAATTTTTCGAGCCGATTTTTCCAAAAATGTTTATTTCCCAAAAAAACCTACAAACACACAAAACACCATAATAAGCACAAATTCGAGTACTAACAAAACAGAAAATTGAGGACAACTTAGACACAAAAATGTGTCTATCAATGGCCCAGATGGATTTCCTATCATGTTTTTTCAGAAATGCTGGAGCTTTATCAAAGGTGATATCATGAGTACTGTCAATGAATTTTGTGAAAAAAGTAGTTTTGACACTAGGCATAACACTACTTTTATAACCCTGGTACCCTAAGAAAGATCACATTGAAACCATTAAGGATTGTAGACCTATTTGTTTACTTACAAGTGTTTACAAGATTCTGGCAAAAGTGTTGGCTTCAAGATTAAAACTTGTAATGAACAAACTCATCTCACCAGTTCAATGTGCCTATATTGAGGGTAGGCATATCATTGATGGGACTCTTATATCAAATGAGTTAGTATATTCAAGATTGAAATCTAAGTATCCTGAAGTTATTTGTAAGATTTATTTGGAGAAGGCGTTTGATAGAGTGAATTGGAGTTATCTGGAGTTTATGTTGCAGAAAATGGGTTTTAGCAGAAGGTGGTGTAATTGGATCGGGTTCTGTTATTCTACAGACACCTTTTCATTGGTAATTAATGGCTATTCTTTTGGTTTTTTCAGCAGCTCAAGGGGGGTTAGACAAGGTTGCCCTTTATCACCTTTGTTATTTAACATTGCCATGGAGGGTTTCTTTAAATATATTAACAGAGCTGCAGCTTCCAATCTTTTTAGTGGCTTTTCTATGACAAATAATGGCTCTATAGTTAATCCTCTGCATTATGCTGATGACACCATTTTCTTCATTGATAACAAGAAAGAAGATCTTTCAAATTTATTCTCCATCCTTCATTGTTTTGAATAATACAGCTAAGGCTAGGCTAATTGCTATTGGTGAAGTACCACAGATTGAAGAATGGGCAGCTAAATAGGGTGCATCACAGACTCTTTGCCATTCTTGTACTTGGGAATGCCATTAGGAGCAACTGCCAATTCCAAATCCATTTGGGTTCCTATCATTGAAAAGTTTGATGCAAGACTCTCTATATATAATCAGTGTACTTTATCTAATGGAGATAAATTGACTCTTCTTAAATGCATCCTTACTTCATTGCCAATTTATTACTTCTCCCTTTTTAAGGCACCTATATCTGTTACTAAGATTCTTGAAAAGAAAATGAGGAATTTTCTTTGGAAGCATAACACTGGCAGTACTTGCTCTTACCTGATTAAATGGTCAATTGTTTATGCTAGTAAGGAGAAAGGAGGTTTGGGTATTCTTAATTTAAGGAAGATGAATGATGCTTTATTTGCTAAATGGTGTTGGAGGTTTGGTATTGAAAAGTCCCACCTTTAGTACAAGCTCATTGTGGACAAATATGGTTGTGACTTCTCTTTTTGGGTTCCAGGGAAAGTTTTAACTCCATTTGGTGTTTCATGTTGGAGAACCATCTCCAATGTCAGTTCTCTAATTTCTGCAAATTCAACTCTCAGTCTTCACTCTGGCAATCAGCTTTCTTTCTGGCATGATAAGTGGATAGGGAATACTTGCTTGGCCTCTTCTTTTGCATGTATTTACAAGATAGACATACTGCAATTTGGTACTGTGACAGATCATGTTACTTCTGAAGGTTCATGGCATTTTGATTTCAAAAGAGTTCTATCTAATGAAGAAACATATCAACTTGCTATTATGCTCTGTATCATTGGCTCTAATCCACCTACAAGAGACACTCTGCCAGACACCTGAAGATGGACACTTACTTCTACAGGGCTATTTTCAGTAAAATCATTGTATGCTCTTTTGATCTCATATGATGGAGTACATGACTTTCCTCATAAGTTTACTTGGAAGCCTGAGGTTCCTCCTAAAATTTCCTTTTTAGTTTGGTGTGATGTGCATGGCAAGCTCAATACTCTGGAAATGCTCCAATACAAAGGTATGGATTTATATAGCTCTTGTATCCTGTGTGGAGACAGTTCGGAATATCAAGATCATATACTGCTTCATTGTAAGGTAGCCCACAATATTTGGTCTGCAATGACCCCTGATAAGAACTGGTCTTGGGTCTTCCCGGAAACTATGATGTCCTTTGCACATACATGGCATGTTAATTCAATGTCTGTTTTTGCTAAAATTGTATGGGATCTTATTCCTGCTGTTGTGATTTGGGTTTTGTGGAGGGAGCGAAATTGTAGAACCTTTGAAGCTGATGATAGTTTTAAGACCGATAAGGACTTAGCTACTGATGCTAAAACTATGGTGCTAAGTTGGTCCAATGCTTTTGGGAAGAGAGTGAATTGCAACTTCTCTTATTCTGTTAGCAATTGGGAGACTGTTTTTCACTAATTTATTTTTTCTCTTGTTTTTTTCTAGTTGTTGTTTCTATTGTCTACATTTTGTAGACTGCTGTAAATTCTTTTTACTCTAATAAAATTCTCTCTTCCAATCAAAAAATATGTTGTGTTCCCATGCCTTTTTGAAATTATGCCTCACCTAAAGAAAAGAGAACTTCGGCGATTTCCAATTATCCACTGTAGTTATCCGGCGATGTGAGGCTTGGAGCACTGGAAAATCATAGTTTAACGTCATGCCTCATCTTTGATACATTTTACTAGACTATAGTGGATAATTGGAAACAATATCGGTGGAGGCTCCAAATTAGGTATTATTATTCAAAAAGACAATCTAAAACAAGATAGCTCAGAGAGTAACACACTCGATGTATGTGCAACAGAAAGGACTTCGTTATAACAAAATATTATCCAATAGGCTAATTGTCATTTAACTAACTAAAACATGAAAAATAATTAAATATTTTCTATTATGTAAAGGTAATATCATGTATATAGATTAGAAGAACTAAACAACCAGCACAAGCAGCATAGCTAACTGTCATTTAACTAACTAAAACCTGAAAAATAATTAAATATTTTCTACTATGTAAAGGTAATATCATGTATATAGATTAGAAGAACTAAACAACCAGCACGAGCAGCATAGAGAATTATTGAATTATCTAAGATGGACCTCATAAAACCACCCGTAAGAAGAAAATTGTTGAATTTCTCAAACCAAGCTCTACGAGCTTTTTCGAGCCCACATAGGGATTTTTTGAGATGATAGACAAAACAAGATTTCGAGAATCCATAAAACCCCGAGGGTAACTCATGTAAAAAATTTCATTTAATTTTCTTTACAGAAAAGCATTAAAAACATCAAGCTGCTTTGTAACCCAATTATTAGTCTAAGAACTAAAATAATCTTGATCATAGTTGCTTTTACAACAAGGTTGAAGGTCTCACTAAAATCAATTTTTGTTTTTGGTGATATTCTTAAGCTACTAATCTTGCCTTGAACCGTTCTACAAAGTCATAAACCTTCAATTTGACCTTGTACACCCACTAATTAACATCCTAACACATTCATTTTATGATTGTAGGAAACTAATTCCCAAGTATGGTTCTTCTGAATAACACTAAATTCTCCATTCATCAATAATAACTATATATCATCTTTCACATTAGATTAGGCTCCATTGGAATACAAAGAAGAATAATAAAAGCTATACGTAATGGGTGTTTGATGCTAAAATGAGACACAAAGTTTGTAGGAAGAGTTTTTGTCTTAGTTATCTCATTCTTAGACCTTGTGACCCTTGCATAAGTATAATGAAATAGAGGTAAATGAAGATTTAAAATCAGAAAGAAATAGTAATTCAGAAGATACAGTTGATTATAAAAGTGGAAGAGGTTCAATTTGTTCAATGTGCATAAATTTCAAAGGGTAAAATTTTCATTTGGCATTGCACTAGATTCAATGTAAGAATCAGATGAAGTATAAAGTGGTAATATCCTTTTAGAATTAGAAAATATGAAATTGCAAAAATAACAGATTCAGGTGTTGCAATGAGAGCTAATTAAGAATTTCAGAATTGTCCTTCTTTGAATTCAAAATATATTGAGCACAAGGGAAAATGATCTTCAAAGACTGCATGTCTTAAGATAAATACCTTGTTTTGTGTTGCATCAAAACACTTATATCCCTTATAAAAATGGTTGTAGTATTCATAAAATGTGCATATAGTAGCTTTAGAATTCAATTTGTTCTTTTTGTAAGACCCAAGACTAGAATAACAAGCACATCCAACGGATCTAAAGTAACAATAATGTGTCTGTATTTTAAATAAAATTTCATAAGGTGATTTGCATGAAGGGATTTTAGAAGGTGTCATGTTTTTAGTGTATGATGCTATAAGAAATGATTCAATTCAAAATTTTGGGAAAATAAGCTTGCAAATCCGTAGTGTTATTCATCTATGTAACATGTCTATGTTTAATTTTTACTATTTCGTTCTCATAACTCTGTTAAGACAATGCATGCTACAATAATACCACATTCATATAGGAAGACTGCACAATTAATATAAAAAGTTTTAATCGTACTTGAAAGTAAGTTTTCACCTTTGGTTTTAACAAGTATAAAGCAGTTTAAGTTATATTTGTTTAATGACCCGACCCTCCACCGATATTTTTTCCAATCATCCACTGTAGTTATCCGGCGATGTGGGGTTTTTAACAAGCACCGTTGCGGTCATCTAGCAGTAGCTTCCCAAGAAGTCACCCAACCTTGGATTACTCTCTTCCCTAGAACGCTTCACTGCAGATTTTTCTGCCAACACTAGAGCCAGTTGTGCTGAAATGACATTGGCGTTAGGAAAGGACAAACTATTACCTATATTTATTTCGGCGAACCCGAATCTAGGTGTTACAACAGCACCACCTTAAATTGGAGCCTCCTCGGCTCTGGAATATATTCAATCATAAATCTCCGACGTTTTAATCCTCTCATGAGACAAGCGCCTGGACCAAACTAGCGTTCCTTCCTACTCTCGCCAGGTGACCCATCGTCGGGTCTAATACCATTTGTAATGACCCGACCCTCCACCTATGTTGTCCCCACTTATCCAATGCAGTTATCTAGCAGTGTGGAGTTTTCAACAGAATTGTTGCATCATCCAGTAGTAGCTTCCAAGGAGGTCACCCATCCCTGGATTACTCCCACCCGAGCATGCTTAACTGCAGAGTTTCTACTTACTCCGGAGTCAATTATGTTGAAAAGGCTTTGACATTAAGAAAGGACAAACCATTACCTATACCCATTATGAGTGTCATTGGATATATCCAGTTAAACCTACTTTAATCATATATGAATATCATATAATATCTTAAACAAAAACAAGATTAAACTAGTGATGGTCCACCAAACATCACAATACACAATAGATGAAGTAGTTGTTCTAGTAGGCATACTATCGATAAAAAAACATTTTAGTGCATTTACCAATTTGATATTGATGACAACGAGAAGATGCAGCTCTAAAAGTCGTTATCTGAATATTCTATTTTTTCTGTAAGTTTTTGAACTATTAAGGCTAAAAAATAACCATGTTTTTGATGCTAAACAATTTTTGGTATAACAGCTGAAGTAAAATAAGCATGCTCTCCCATTTGAAGAGTTTTCTTAATTAATATGACATAGGTTATTATTTTCTGGGCTTTTTGATAAAGTACCCATACTTTTCACATTACACTAAAAAAGTGCCACCGTTTTTTAGAAATTTGTTAAAGTACCCCGTTTTATTCAAAAGGCAAATTCCATACAGTTAAGTGCTAGGTGGCAGTTATCTTTCCAATTAAAAGTCATATTTACCCTTGAACTACATCTCCTTGGTAGGGAGGGTAAATGATCCGACGATC